>JAQPPZ010016072.1:0-64475 GCA_028583015.1 Wollemia nobilis | reverse complement strand
TTCTTGAAGAGCATTTGAAGAGCATTTCTTTGTGCTTCATCATTATTAGATGGAGATTTATATTTTAGCAAATCTGCAAAAGAGCTATTTCTCCCTGTGAGAGGAACTGGAGGAGTCCCCATTGGACCCTCCTAGGGCAGCAAACTGCCTTCAGATCCACAGTAACCTGAAAAAACACTTCGACAACCCACCTGATGCCTTGTATTTTCCTTAGCTCCAGAAACCCTAGAACATCGCTTCCCGCCTCGTTGATTTCAAAATTTTTGGTAGCACTGATAATGCAACTTAATAGGAATTTTTGTAGTAGACACCTACACTAATAATAGAAGAGGATAATTCAATTTTAACTACACTAGTAACTACCAAATAATTATAACGGTTAGTTTTCATAATGTAGGAAAGAAATGCCCTTGGGCTAGATGGATTCCCCATTGAATTCTACTTGGAATTTTAGGATATCCTAAGTGAGGACCTTCTTGATGTAGTGAAGGAAGCTTGGAAACCTAAAGATGTGATAAATGAAATCATAAAAAATATATAGTTTTGATACCAAAGGAACAATATGTAGAGCACATTGTTGATTTCAGACCATTATTTTTCTATAATATCTTGCTCAAAATAACCACCATGGTAGTAGCAAAGAGACTCAAACCATTTTTGCATAATATTATCCCATCGAAACAAAGTGGTTTTATGAAATATAGAAAGATGATGGATGAAATAGTATTGGTTCAAGAGGCTATCCACTCTATAGGAGCATATAAATATACATCTATTTTCATCCACTTAGACTTGTCTAAAGCATATGATAAGGTGGACTTGCATTTCCTCCTTAAATTAATGATTCAATTTGGCTTCTTGTAGGAATGGATAAATTGGATCAAGTGTTGTATTTCATTGATGTACTATTTAGTGCTAAGATATTTGGATCAAATAAATCATTTGTTCCCTTGGAGGGGCCCTAAGGAGGAAATGAAATGGGACTAGTATGGTGGAAAAATTTATGCCTTCACAAACATGAAGGGGGATTAGGATTTAGATTAGTAGTCAAGAACAATAAGATTCTAGAAACTAATCTACATTAAAGGACATTGAATGAACCCAATGCACAATGGGTGCAAAATATAAGAGCTAAATATACAAAAGATAAAATTCCAACAAATATTATTCACCACCAAGTTCCTTGTAGAGGATTTCCCATATTGGTACTTTTGAGGACAATAGAGGAGCTAATAAAGAAAAATCTCTTTTGGATAATTTAAAATGGACATGTGAACTTCTAGACAAACTATTGGGATAGAAACCAACCATTAGTGGTCTAATTTCTATAATGAAGACCTTTCATAGAGCAATCACATTGATCAAATTGGATAAAGGTAGAAAAATACTTTAGGCACCAAATAAAATATTTTTATATTGGGAGAAACCATGTTCCTATAGCTAAATTTCCAATTCAAATCCTAGAGAGGTAGAATATAGATATCCAATAAATTATTTAAATAAGATCACTTTCATGGTCTCAATTATAGAGTCCCTTGGATGAGACAATACGAGTCAAGGGAGTATACAATAGCACAAGGATATGTATTCCTATGAGAAAGCTCTCCTAACTCACTTTGAGACTTATTCAAATAAATATGGGCATAAAAGTTATGGCCAAAGTTTGAATTCCTCATTTGGCTTCTACTACATAAAGGGGATCTAATAGGGGAAGAACTTATGAAAAGATGATGCAAGGTCCTTTTTATGTGAGATGTGTTGGGATAATCTTTAAATACTCTACCACTTATTTTTTGAGTTTTCCATAGCCTCAAAGGTGTGGAATATGATGGCTACATTACTTGGTATTAATTGGTCTAGCTTTTCCACCCTAGAGCATATATGGAGGGAATGGACAACATAGGATGGAGTAGAATAGTATGTTAACCAAATAGTATGGGTAGGCAATGCTCTTCTATATTGGAACATATGGAAAGAAAGGAATAATCACATCTTCAAACAAGAGTCTCTAGACATCCACTATTTTTGGAAAAATATAACAACCAACATTGTAGAGACAATATAATATATTCTAAAGCATCCCCAGGAAACCCACCCACAATGGGAAAATATTATGACTAGGCTAAAAATTGCTCGTATGGTAAGTAAACAAAATGACAATCATAAGGTACCTAAAACTAGTCAAAAAGAAAAGTGAAAATCTCCCCTAGAGGATTAGGGAATAGTTAACATGGATGGAGCCTCACAAGGAATATAGGAAGAGCTAGTGGAGGAGGTATAGGAATACTATCGAATGGAACCCTAGTCTTCACCTTCATAGAGAATCTCGGTATACTTTCCAACAACCTAGCAGATGGTTGTGGTATCCTTTAAAGGCTTCAAGAAGCTGTAAAGGTAACTTAGAAGAAGGTCTAGATAGAATCTAACTCATAGTCATGACCAACCATATGAGGAATCCAATGGATAATAGAAATCTTGATTGGAGACTAAGGAGGATTATAGATAAGTTTTAGATGGTATAGGAAAGCTTTATATTAGTATAATATAATCACATCCCTAGTGAATAGAATAGAGTTGCAGATTCAATGGCCAATTGGGCTCTAGCCAAATGTGACATATCTTGTTAGTGTTATCCCCCTAGATCATAGACAACATGGATCATGGAAGATCTTATTTATATTCTATCTCTTGATTGCATTAGCATTAGATGTATTTAATTTTGTAATACACTATAATAGTCTATTTCTATTATACATGGGTTATTATAGTAGATTAACTGACAGAGAATATAGCACTACATCATATGTTAAATCCTAGATCAAAAGTCCATTTATCTAGAAAGACAGGTGATATACCTTTTTTTCTTGAATAACTTAATATAAAACCTATTTTTACCTATATATATACCTACATACATACATACGTACATATATATAGTTACATTTATAATTATGTCATTATAAATGTAATAGTTAAAAATATTTATAAATTTAAATAATTTACCTAATCACAAGGTTGACCTTAAATCCTTTATAGAAGGAAGATGAAAATAGGCTCCCATGAGTGCCCTTATAGGTTTGCAACTTGATAGGGAAGATTCAATGTTTGGTAGGATTATTTATCATCCTCTTTATGCAAGTATAGAACCCCCTAGTCATCTTCATTAATGCTAAGATTACTAATGTAAAAGAACTTGGTAATTGAAAATTATAGTTAGAATATACTGCATGCTAACCCATAATGAATCATAAAAAATATTCCTCCATAACCACTCTCCTTCCTCTTTTGAATGAAATGGCGAGACACTATTTTGTTCTTATTAACATATACTTCAAAGAAGGTAATGTCCTTTGAAGGCTATGTAATAAAATAAAATTTTATTCAAATCAAGTGATCCCTAGGTGAAGAATGTCCCTCATCAAGCTATGAACCTATGTGTGGTTATATATAAACCATGTAAACTTCTTTGTCTCTTCCACCATGGTCTTCACCTTTTTTCGTTTTCTATTGTCCTCAAGCACAAGGTCAACATAATAGGTAGTGCATGGCATCTAGAATATAGAGGGGTAATTCTCTTCTAGAATCCTACTTATAGATACATGTTCCACTATATTATCAATCACATGTTGGATAAGATTCTCTATTCCTACTTCTAGCATGACATCATCCAACAAATTGAATAACATGTTAAATTATTTAGCTCTCATGAAGTATCAATCAATTTCATTAGGACCATGGATCCATCCAAAACCACCATGAAGTTGAGGAGCATTTGGTTCATCACATTTTCTATCTATCAAAGAGAATGTTACAACATTTTATCCCCTAGATTTATTTTTTCCATTCTACAAAAGCATTTATATTCATGAAAAACCTCTCCAACAACAGACCTTTGAATTTTTTGTTGAAGGTGGATTATCCCCTTTGCCAACCTTGGTCAATTCCTTCATTGAGGATTTTCAACAAGGGTATTATGTATAATTGAAGGGGATAATGTAGTAATACCAAAAAATAGTCATATTGTTCTTATTTCATTTATCTTTTCCCTCTATAATGTTGTATTCTGAATGGTTGTTTGTCTTGTATTGGAGCCTTGGGCAATAATCCCACTCCTCCCACTACCACTACCTCATTGGACATGAGGAGTCAGAATTGAATATTTGGTAGCAAACATCCTCTAGTTCAATCGCATCCCATAAAATAAGGCCGAAAGTCATGCTCCATAGCCAACTACAATTTTCACCCTTTTTTGCTCTATTTTTTTACTTGTTTATTACACATCCAAGACATCACCTCATTTTTTATCATATTGTGTTCTCTAATGTAAGCATCCACATCATGCCTTAGTTTATTATTCATATGATGTTTGATGTGGGGTGCCTCCTTATGTATCCTTATTGGAGTGTTTACAAATTACTTAATTCAACAAGTTTCCTTTAATCTCATGCTTTCACATTGGGTCCCTTCTTCGGCTTGAACTTGGTGTTGAAGTTGAATGATTTGGATTATTTTTGTCAATGATAGTTTCGTGGTCCTCACTCAAAGAACTCATCCATTTTTTAAACTAAAGAAAAATAATAACTAAACAAATTCCCTAGGACCTAATGTAATCTATGACTAGGAATAAAAATAATATCAAAGAAATGTACAAAATTATTAATAAGTGATAGTATAAATATAGAAGATACAATCATATAGATCCTAATAAACATCAATCACCAAATTATAGAATCATAATATAATAAAAGGATCACTTAGCAAATTTAACACTAATATTTTGGCCAATACAATAATATAGGTATAGCATCAAACTAGAAAAAATCTATTATTATGTATTATAGACTAAGTTATATCTATTATTTTGTAAAATTCATTTTTTAAAACAAAACTATTATATTAATATGATTTTACCTTATTTATTCCTAGGATATAAGAAATGTATAGTATATACTTCTATTTACAAGCATGTTAATATCATGGTTAGAAACAAGATGCTGCATTCTACTTTATCATCCTACTAGTCTAATATATTTTATTTATTTATGAATAACTAGAATTATATGTTTCATCCACTAACATAATATTTCCCAAGTTGACTTTCAAAGCTTTATAGCAATTTATACGCATAGATTTGTAATTTAACAAATGTTAAATATAAGTACATCTAGCGGGGTCATAACTATGTTTATTTTTGAAATAATATAATGAAAATCCCAAAAGTAATAATTAAAATAATTTTGTATGGTTCTTTGTGCCTTTATTATAAATTTATATGCACAATGTGAAAAGAAACTTTAAAAATGGGAGTCTTAATATAATTTCTATAACAAAGCTAATGACATCTATATAGAGACCATTGAAATGAAAAATAACATTAATGACCACTTATATGCATTTAAAATAATTTGAAGTTCAATAACCCACGTGTTGTAGATGAGTTGGAGAGGAGAGGGCAATCCTCCAACGGATGTCTCAGGTTCGAATCTCCACCCTATCAAAAATCTGAATTGGGTACCCAAAATCCAATTGATAATGTTGGTACGGGCAGGGCTTGTCAAGTTGATTTTGGAAGACTTTATTTTCTAGTCATACAAAAATTGAATAGGACTTAAAAGGGAATAATAATGGTCATTCTAGAGAATATTTAGAAAAAGTAGGAGGGTAAGCAAAGATACTATATTGGAGAGAGGATTTAATAAGTATACAATATTGTCATAGTTTGAGGTAGGGTATTAGACTTTTGTACATTTTTTTAACAATAATTTATACAAAATATTAAGGAAGGAAGGAAAAATTCAAATACAATGGTTCTTATTTTTATATTTATCGTTTTTTATGTATAAATATTGATCACATATTATTCTATGTATTTTTCAAGTATTAAGATATTATTCTAGATATATTATACATATATTATATACATTTATATTTAACATACTATTTTTTATTAGATATAGAAGGGGTTTTGAAAGGGTCCCCGAATGTTTTACAATAGGATAAGTCCTACAAAACTTGGCCTAATACCATAAATACAAGGACAAGAAAAACTATAAAGCACTACAACTGGCCATCCATCACCAAGTGAACCAGCTACAACTTGATACAAGAAACAAAAATTATAACAATGTTGATGAACCCCCTGTTGGGCCTCAAAAAAATCCCAACTGATGCTACACTCCTAATTTTTCAAAATGGTCTAAACCAAGTGTCTATGTGATTATAGGATATGATAGTCGTGATAATCCAAAAGGGCCTCCATAGTCATGGACGATGTAGGTATTGATATTTTTTACTCAATTCATCCAAAAAGTATCCTTTACACATTCATTCCTATCATCTTCATTTAACCATAATTTCACCATTTTACCATTTCCAATTAATTTTTCACTTCATAATTCCTTTTATCATTCATCCTCTCCACCCATTCATATTTTACCGATACCATACATAGTCACTCCATTATCCATAATAATTATAAGTATTCATAACTTTCACCTCATAATTCCACATCATGTTTTTTTATCAAGCATGTTGAAACCCATGACCATTAAAGTCAATCACCTTTAATTTTCATTATCTGCCTAAGTCACCTGACAAACCTGAAGTCCATAGTCTTAAGCCGTGAAAGTGTTGCCATGGTAACCATTAGTAATAAGCCTAAAAACTTACTCATATATCCTAAGCTATGAAGGGTGCCATCTACGTCAAACGTTTCCCCTCTGATTCCTCAAAAATACCAAAGTTTTCCAAGGTTTTTAATACCATAGTTGCCTCACCTAAAGCCCCTCCATTTCGCTCGATAATCCATATACCCATTGGTCATCATGCATGTCCATAATTGGTATTTTTTAATTCATATAAGCCACCTTTCTCATTGTCTATCATGGCCGATAGCCTTTCTCGCTCGTCCAACCATATAAACTATGTTGGATATCTTAGCCGATGGTTGATCATTTTATGCACCTAAGGTGGATGTCTTATCCTATGATATTTGATTGTCAAAAAACTAACATTAAACCATATTGTCTATGCTTAAGTCCTTAAGGGCCTCACCTATGTAATTAATGCATCCCCATTTCAGCATCATAGTAAATCATCTTGTCTAAGTCTTCTACGAGGACTGATTAGTTAGCCTGCTTACCCAATGTTATTTCATTGGTTCAAAAACTCCATAGGTTAGTCATTAATAATTTTCATCTTTACCCACATCCTTACCTAATTTCTATTCCATTGGCTATCATCCCTAGATAAATCCCATTGGTGTGACCATAAAAAGGAACTTGTACCTCTTTGGTCGGATGTTTGAGCCAATACCATTTGATCGGTTGGAAGAATCAATGATGTGGATAATTTTGGGTAAGACAAGCTATAACCTCTCATTGGTCGACATCTTCATCTTATAGTTGTACCACTATGCACCATAGGTGGATGACTCATTCGATGATGCCCATTGAACTAAAAATTAAGTCATTTCACCTAAGTCATCCATTGTTAACCCATTGATCGATCATTTCACCTTCTGTAAATTCATTGGTCTACCCCTTCACCCGCCAATGTCTCATTAGCTAAGACTAAATGGTTTTTTTACCAAAGTCATCATTTAAGTTGCACCATTAGCCATAAGTCCCAAAATAATACATCCTTTTCAGTCAACTAGTTTGCCCAAGCAAATAAATTTCCTGATAGGATTAATTTAGATGGATATTTCACCCAATCAATCATCTTTAAAGTTAAGGTTGCTTGATTTTAATCCCTATCACATCAACTCTTCCACATGTGCTCATAATAATTAGTGGCTATCTCACCCGATGAGTTAATATCCTTAGTCGATGTGCATGATCGATCACCCTAAAAAGCACTCAACTGTTGACATTAAATAGAGCGTGCTCAAGATCAATGGTGTGGATGGTTTTGCAAGAAGTAAACGAATGGTCGAGATCATCTGAAGATCAAATTAAAATCTGTAAAGCACATGATTTTGTAAGTGAGTTTAAAATAGAAAAAAATTCTTTCAAACTCATGCTTGTAGCAAAAAAAATCCAAAGGTGAGATTTACATTAAAATGTGTACCAAGGTATGACAACCAGTTCAAAATAAAAGCTCCAAAAGTGATCGGGTGCATTCGTTCACGTACACAACTCAACTCATCAAAAAATCATGAGATGTGGTGATATCTTGATGGAAATTAAAAACAATTGGAGGCACGATGTGACCGAGGAGGTGGAAAAAATCTATTTCTCAAATTTAAAAAATCAATTAAGCCTAATTAAAACTAGCATGGTGCAAGTTTGTATTAACACATGCTCAACTTGTTTAGTTTGTTATGGATCCGCATAGTGTAGCAAGAGTAAATTAGAAGATACTAGTAAGATTAAAGCTTATAAAACATTAACAAATACAAAAAAAAGCATTGAAGAATGTTAAGATGGCCTCCTCCAGCTCTATTAAGAATGAAGCCCCATAGTCCATGGTGATAGAGATAATAGACAAGCTCACAAATGGCTCTTGGTACTTGTAGATTAAAGGTAAAGCATCTACCATCAACACCAATTATTTTGTCATATAATCTGGATAGAATTAAGAAATTATGCAAGTGAAACAATGGAAGATAGAATAGCAAGCTATCTTCACCTACGAAAATATTAAAAATACTTATAGCTAACATCCATGGATATTGATAGACTTGTATGATGAATCCTGGAGAGATGAGGATAGCAATAGCCTTTACTGTAACCCATGGAGGTGCAATATGGCTAAATTGATATGCCCAAAAGTATACTTCTCCTCTGACCTCATATCATGGTTAGCAATTGTGTATGACCCAAACTCCTGATTAATCAGAAATTCCAATGGCCGTACCATCTTTAGCATCACTAAAAAGCATATTGCATAAGTCTTCAGCCTAGAGAAGGTGACGTTACCCATCATTTTTTAGGTGCTAAAAGTGCAATATCGCCACATCACGGGTACTTATTGCTATACTATGTTCTTGACCGAAATGCACATGTATCTTATAATTTTCCCATACATAAATCAAAATTGCACCCCTAGGTAAAGCATTATGCGAGATATGATAAATATACTCATAGGGGAAATAGATTTAAATTGGGTAGCTAGAGAAGTCCTATACTTAGTAATCCAATGCAATAGGTGGGGATAACCTTCCATGTATAAGTGGGAATATGCAATAAGCAATAAGATACACAAGGAATTCAAAGCCCTAAAAACCGTAATTTTACAATAGCACAAGTCAATGCCCATATTTTCCCATTATTCATTTCTAATTCACCTGATAGTAGGTCAAATGTATAGTTCAATAATCAAAATATGGGGAGGGGCTTATGAAGAACTAGTCTAGGATAGACTTCCTTGGATTCATGAGGGTTGTTCTAGTTACACCTAATTATTAAATGATTTCTTACCAAAAATCCATTGCTTGTTATGTGGATATTCACAAAATAGAATAGAAAAGAAAATAATTAAATTTCTAAAAGAAAAATTAGTCGTTGATGTATTATTTATAGAAAATTTAACATACATTCAAGTTTATGGAACAAAAATCCCTCCTAAGGTATTGCCAAAGTATTACCTGATGTTTGTAGCAACTCTTGATATTACAAGATAGATAGCAAAAGAAACAAAAATGAGGCTAATCAGAAAGAAGGTGAAGCTCACATGGATAACCTTCCCTTGCAAGATGGACCATTATACTTACAGGGGCTAGCTCAGTTTTATGACTACTTTGGAGAAAATAGACATGTTTTCTTTTGCAAAATTTTCATGGTGCTCTTACGATCCTTTTGACACCTACAACAATAATGTTAGAACTCTAGTGCTAGCTACAACAATGATACATCAAGAAGATAAATTTGAAGATAATATTGTATTAGCTATTTCAAAAGGAGGGCAAAAAATGAATCAAAAATTGATATCCTTGTGGAAAGAATATAAAAATAAAAGGGATTGCACTCATATTAGGAGAGTGGGCAAATATTCAGTAGGATTGAATGCTGTAAGAAAGGATTCAATAGAAGCATATTTTCCCTTAGTACCACTCATTTTAGCATAGGAAATAAAGAATCCAGTAGAAAAAATATTAGAGAAGAGCCTCAAGAAATCGAAATGGTACTAGAGATAAAGAGCTCGAGGTTCCTCGGTTAGAACTCTCTCCAAAAAATGTACCTTCCATCACCTTTGAAAGCTCCATCGTAGAAGGCTCAGATAAGGGGAAGTAGATAGTCACATATTCAGTAGGAATTTTTAGAAATTATATAGCAAATCATGGACCCTAGGAAGAAACAACAAGCAACCAACAACATGCCCCAAGTGAGACCTCGATCAATAATAATTAATGATGAAGAAATTCAAATTTCTAAAATTTTATAGAAATGGATCATGCTAAGTGGAGGATGGGGAGATTTCCTTCACAACTATGAAATGACTTCCAAAGGTTTAAAAGGTCCCCTTGAGAAGAAGAGAGCCATGATAGAGGACCCAGCTCAAACTAAGAGCTTCACTCTCACAAGGAATCAAAAGCTTTAGTTTTTGAAACCAATGAATATCAACAACTTCAAGACATACAATAAGGAAGGGATCCCCAAAAAATGAAATACAATGTAATAGAAACAACCTCCACTGAACCACAAGCTTTGGGGGAACCACTACTTACATTAGAGGCTACTATGCCCATGCAAAAGGTCAAAGCTATGTAATTTGATCTAGTAACTCAAGTAGCTCATGTTAAATATCAAGAAGATCTAGTATTTTTGGCTGAAACACAAGTTCAAACCTAGGTGGTTGTCACAAAAAGTCTACAAGAGAACTAGGCTCTATCAAGTGAGATAGCCAAAATGCATATTGTTATAAATGTTGAGTTGTCATTGATGTTAAAGGAAGAATGGGAAGGATAATTTAATTATAAGTATGCTCATGAGTCTTGGAAATATCATGTTTTAAATTACAAGAATATGCTTTAATATTTAAATTAAATATTTAAATATTAAAGTTATAAAAATATTATTACAAGGTTAAACCTTATAATATTTAAATATTAAATTTAAATATTATAAAGTTAATGTTTCAAAATAAAAAGTATATGTAAGGGCCGACCCTTATGTTTGAAATTAAAAAATTATTCTTCATATATATATGCTCCAAAAATTATGGTTGTGTGATATTTAATATCTAATGTTCTATATTTGGAGGGTGAATGGAAGAGGAGATTGTGGCTTGCGATCGCATTCGAAATACAAAGGAAAATAGGAGCTACGATCGGAGACCATATAGTGGAAGAAGATAGAAGAAGCATGATGGGCGTGTAAGAGTGGAAAGTGCAAGATAAGTCAAGGCGAGATATCTATGTTGTTGAAGAGGGAGAACATGTGAGTCATGCGACGAGTAATGAAACGAGACCCTACAGTGGTGAAAGTTCAAGTGAGGCAGAGAAACAAGTAAAATTGATCTCAACTTTCTAACTGTGAAGAAGATAAAAAATACAGATTGGATTTTTCCACAAATATGTAGAGGGGAGCTTTGTGGCATTAACAAAAGAGGAAGATTAAAGTTTTCCATGAAGGCACAGAAGGGATTCTTGTGGTATTAATAAATGTCTTCAACAAATAGTATCTCGAGAGTGTGTTAAATGCAAGTGAAGGAGAGGTTACTTGATTGATTATTTGTAGCCTAAGAGTGTCAAATATCCACCAAAAGGAAGAGCAATGACTTGTGACAGAGAGCACCAGCTAAGTATCTCATTTCAATGATCAGAATGCAGTAGCATTTGTTTAAAGGGAAAATCTAATGCATTGAATAATCTTTTTGTTCCCTAAATTGAATTAAGTCTAAAGTTTGAAAACAACAAACAAGCAGTGAAATATATTTCTATTGATAACAATAGCTAGAGACGTGATACTAGTGCAGTAATTATGCAATAAAAATGTATAAGTAATTCATTGAATGGCATAATTATTTACACCAGAGAGATGCATCACAGTGAGAACAACAACACAATAGAAGAACTATTACAATTGTTGTGTAGATAAGAACGTCCAGAGGAAGAAGAATCATGCAAGCAAATGTTTCTATCACACACAAATTTCCAACTCATCAACTAACATTGGAGGCTAGTTGGCAGGTATGGCAATGGCTAGTGAAGTCATGTGATTCTAAGGCTTAAGAGGCAATCAGTGAAAATGTAATGGTTTCCTTCGACCAAGAGTAGGAGAGAGAGTGGTGACAGGCCACTTGGAACCATGCATTGGAGTGTCACAATGAAATCCATCGTTGACCATATCAAGGAAGATGTCATGATAGCAAGTCATGAGATAAGTATGAAAAATTAAGAGTTCGTTATAAATTTCTTTATTCTATTTTGGAGAGATAAGGTGTGTTATATAAAATTAATTTTTGATTGTATAAGGTTGGAGTTATAAGATTAATTTTTGATCTTATAAGTAAAGTATAGGCAAACAATTTGCATCTGAGATGATGATGATATATTAGTGGATTTGTAAGACAAAAGGAAAGGTTATTTGTTTTGAGTATAAGGTGCACTTTTCTACATCTACTTTGAAGACTTTGGTTTTGTATATTTTCCAATCTATTGCATGGTCAATTGGAGGTTGAGAAAAAGCAAAGGATCAACATACTATACCATCCAAAAGCCACCATTCATGGGAAAATATCAATTGATCATCTTCTAAGATAAAACCAGGAAATGTTGCAGCATAATAGGATTTGATCTATAGGATAGGAATAGTATATTTTATATTTGTAAATAGATCTTATGCATATATAAAAGGATAGATCCCTTCTTAGTTGAGCTAGGTAGGAATTAGAATAGAGTAGTAGCAGCAGTAAATAGGACTATACAACAATTATCTGTAACAGTTTTTAGCATGTTTTGATAGCAATAAAAGTGGTCTTTTTGTCAATTTTTTTTGTGAGTGTTAATTAGTTAAGGAGTGTTTTTACACCTCCTTATAGATCAGGAAGTATGGGCCCACTTTCAGATCTAGAAAGAGGATTTTTATGGTAGGTTTTAATATGTAATTTTGTTGCAGTAGAATTAACAGATTGCTTTCTAAATTTCATTTTCTTGTTTTAACTTTGTATTCTGTTATTTATGTTTTCTTCATTATGTTTTTGTACCGCTAATGTGTGTCAGCTGACAAATTAGATTAAATATTTATTTCCATGTTCCCTTTGCTTTTCATGTTTTTTGCTTTTATGTTTCAACTACTTTCAATTTTAGTATATTTCATTTTGTTGTCAATTCCTATAGTAGAAGATTGACGACCTTTTGTGGAAGGATATTGAAAAGTGTTTTTAGCATAGGTTTTATTTTAGAATCATTTCAATTTATCAATTTCACTTCTATTATTTTAATTCTATAAAAGTAGATTAGATTTTAATTCAGCCATTTCCAATTCTTGCAATTGTAGTTAATTGTTAAATTCTGCAATTTAGATTTAGTTTTCAATTCCTATAATTTATTTTAGTTTCCATTCTGCAGACTAGGTTTAGTGTGACACCAAAAGGCTAAACCAAAATTTGCTTCACCAATAAATGCTTGAAATCTAAATGCCTAAATTGCACTCTACCCTAACTTTCTTTCGTAGACAGCCTTGGACATCACCCCAGATTGATAAATCATTGAGATTAAATGATGAGACTCAATGACACTCATCATTTTGGCATCATTTCTAGGGATCACAGTGTTGTTAGAAGGTAAAATCAGTAAAATAATTATTATTGTGGTAAGTTATGAAGTTTTGAATAAAATCTAAATGTAATAGCTGGTATAAATAATAATTATTTATAGTTGCATTTCAGTCCATTTAGAAAACAAGCAACCAGAGGGAGGTGATCTTCACACTTGGGGGTTAAATTGCCTATGTTTGAGATTCTTGATAAAAATTAAAAGAACTCATCATCCTCATTATCAGGAAACATAAGATCCCTTGAAAAATTTAGAGGAACCATCTGCTAGTACTACCATTTTTATATCCATATCATCAAGGTAGTATAAATAAATTTGTACTAGGTTTTGGTAAGATATCATAGTAGATATACAAGACTATCCCTTGAACAAAATAGCCATATCAGCTGCCTGTAGCATTTGTTCACAGGGACATATCATTGATTAATACCATGTACTTCCACAACTTGGAGATGCAAAATTTGTGGTCTAATCTGAATTCTTCTCAAAGAGAGATCCCAACAACAACAAAAAAGGCAAGTAAATCAACCCCCACCTTCAGCCCAACCTGTGGGTAAAATGAACAATACAGGAAAGGAAACCCCTATCTATGTAAGTTGATCTATTAAAAATAAAAATAAAAAAATCACAAAACTTTTGCACAATCAAAATAGAATTTTATAGTTCAAATGGTGATCCTAAAGTTTTGCCATTATTGGTTAAATATTGTTAGGGTTTTACCACGCTAAATCACAACCTAATAATTCTTAGCCTACAAATACAATAGTTGATCTCATTAGAGGTGATCCTACCTGAAAAGTAGTTGATCTACTAAATTTGTACACTTCTTGTTTTATTGTGCAAACCAAAAACATGTTTAGTTAAATTGTCTTTTTTAGCCCAACCTGTGATCAGTTTGAATAATACAAGATAGGCAGCCCTTATTTATGTAGTTTAATCTGGTAAAAAAACCTATAGAAAATGTTATTGACTGCAGCAACATCCAATTGTGCTCAAATAAGAACTTACTTGAGTTTGAAGAGATAAAAGTCAATGGAGATACACATAAACCCTTTAGTCCAGACACCGAAATTAGCTTTGGATAAAGGAGAAAAACTAGAAAAGCTGCACATAGAAAATTTACTTCCATTAAGGATAAATTCTATCCTCCTAATAATGAAATAAACTAAAGTACAACCAAGGAAATTCTTGAACATTATTGACCGGTTGAATTATGAACAAAAAGAAAAATTGTTTGCTGTTTTGAAACAATATTTCAATCCCTTTGCATTAAATTACAAGAGTATGTCAATATTTCATCTTGATGTATGCACTTAACATTTTTGATAATTGGTATTGAATTGTTTCAAGTATAGAATGACAAGATTTTGCAAATTAGGAGGCATGGACAAACACTTGATTGAAGACATTTTCAGATATGAAGCAGTGTTTCTTTCTCCCATTGGTGATTCACAGAGGAATTTAATGGTGAATTAATATTGCCTTAGGCTATACCATGCACCATTAACTAAGGAGGAGTTCTTGAGGTGAACAATTGGATATACATAGAATGGAGGAGAATTTCTCTTCCATGTCAGATTCAGAGTGATGATAAAAGTTTGAAAAAAAAAAAAGAATAATCTTGCTTGTGAACTTCCTTCATGGGCACAAGCAAGACAAGAGAAAATTTTGAAAAAGAGAAAAAAAAAATAAAAGAAAAAAAAAAATAAAAAGAGAGAAAACAAAATCAGAAAAAAAAAACATGTCCCACAAAATGGGGATACATGAGGACAAGCATCAATTTCAGCATGGAGGAGGATCAATGAAGTCAACACTTCATTTCTAGAAATAAGGAGTTAAATGATGATATAAGCAGATTCTTACTACTCATCTAGAAAGGAAGGTTGCATCATTATTATAGATTTCAGCAGAAAAATATGGTGTTTTCATACAAAGATTGACATGTTTTTTGTAGAATAAGAATTGTTCTTATTCAAATAAGAGTGAGATACATTCTCTCTCATTGTAGCCTCATGAGAGACACTCTTTTATTGAGGCACTTGAAAAAAATGACAAAATTTGGTTGAAAACCATAAATGGTAGCCTCTTCTGATGAAAAAAAGAGATGAAAAAAAAGAAAAAAAATGAATAATTCAGTAGTGAAAACCCCCTTGAGGCGTTGCTGAGTTGGCTTGCATGAAAACTGATTTTTCAGTGTGCATTACCTTGTTGATCCACCCATCCTTGTTTCACCATTGTACAAATATCACACTACACATGTGTATATTTATGTTTTCAAATAGCTTGCTAACAATCATCAGAAGCAGCTTGTAAGGTCAATGATCAATTTTCAGGATAGTAAGGTATGTGTTTCTTGCATTTAATTGATAGTAAGCATTTTGTATTTAATGTATGATAATCAATATTTGGCATAAAATTATTCATACAATATTAGCAAGTTGAAAATGGAACATGTTTAAGATATCAAGAAACAACCCCTTCTACCCTTACTACTACTGCAATAAAATAGTAATGAATAACATCTAAACAAAAGGATAGAGATGAGATTTTTGATGTTATGGAAGGATTACATACCCTAGAGATGGGTCCAAAATAGAATTTGTAGCTAATTTTTGCATAGAAGGTGATTTTTACATTTTTTGATGAATCTTCAGAATAAAATATGCTATCTTCGGAATGAACAAGATATCTTTGAAATAAGCAAAAATTGTACCAAAATTACTAAAAATATTGCATAATAGTAAAAATAATAGGGTACATTAAATATTGAGGTTCCTAAGGCTCTACCACATGTAAGTACATCCCTCAAGCATTTCAAAATCAAAATTTTATCAATTTTGTTCAAAAGGTGCAAACAATAGAAATAGGCATTCAAGATGAAATGTTGTTAAGAATAAAAAATTTCACCAGTAGTAGTGCATTTGCCAAATATGATTCCACAATAAGGCTATTGCAATATGAATCACATGATACCAAGCATTTAAGAGGTATCTTGCAGCACTAAAACTTGTAGAAGGGCGAAAAAAGAGTTAAAATTGTAGTATTGAAAAAATTGCAATATTGAAGGATGAAAGTGCAGAAGTAAAAAATTTGCAAGTTGCAAATGAAAAAAAAATATATATGCAAGAAAAGAAAAAAAAAACCAAAATAAAAAAAATGAAAAAAATTGATTGAAATTTTTTTTGTAAGGTTGTAGAAAAGTGAAATACCTGTGCTTAAATTGAAAAATTCTTGGTGTAGTATTGCAAGGAGAAATTTCTCAGGTAGCATGTGGCAAAGGATATTTTCACAAGGATAAAACTAGCATATTACTATGGCCTACTAAGATGCATGAGGGCATGCATCATTTCAAGCTGGGGGGGATAATGAGGCCTAAAAATACCTCATTTTTACACTATGTTTGACATATAAAAACTACCATATTATTAAGTTAAATTTCAAATAGTTTATTATAATATATATTTGTTAAGTGTTTGCATGATTTTATGTTAGGAGCATTATATCTCTGTTTTTGACTATTTTTAGCATTTTGTGACTACTTTTGCTTGATTAAGTAGCAAATAAAAATATGCATTTCAAACAACCAAATGTGGTATGTTGATATCCATTAACTTCACAATGGTTTATGAATATTTTCCTTCCATTCAACTTGTTTGAAGTCCACATTGAAGCCAAATTATTAGGACTGTTCTAAATCTAGAAATCTACAGAAAACAACCATATAAAAATCAGCAAGTTGTCACTTTATAGGAGCACCTTGAATTTGTCAAGAAAAGCATGAGGAAATGGATGGAATAAGTTTATAAGGACTACAGAAGACATCTAACCTATTTAGAAGCATTCCCACATGGTCTAAATAGGCAGCAATGGGGTATAACAGAGCAGGGATAATTGTGCAGCACTACTGCACTATTTCAGCATGGTTACTTGGTGAATAAAGTGTATAAATTTGGTAGCAACTTGATGTACTTATTCATGTTGATATTTGAATTATTTTTCCATGTTCTAATTTTTTGAACTTGTAATAAATGCCAACATTTTACAACTATGCAACAAATCTAGAAAATACAGCAGTTTACCATGTAAATTCCAGAAAACTACCAATGAATAGCAAGGCATGGAATTCACACATGGAGAAGGATAAAATCTATTGCAATAAGTTCCTGAGAGATAACCCACCTGAGAAAAGTAGTTGAGATCACCTAAAGACCACACAGTTAGTCAATCCGAAGAGCTTCGAATTGAGCAGACATCTTCGGATTGACAGAATGTAGTTTCTTCGGATTGAGCCAGTTATCTTCGGATTGACAATAGAAAGTATTTTTTGACTATTTTCTTATGGTGGAAAAATGGAAAGAATATTGAGAAGGTTAAGGGAAAATATCCCCCAGCTATCTTTGTTGTCCTTGTCATCCAAAAACCACCATTCATAGGAAAAGATCAATTGATCATCTTCTAGGATAAAACTAGGAAATGTTGTAGCATAATAGGATTTGATCTACATGATAGGAATAGTATATTTTATATTTATAAATAGATCTTGTGCATATATAAAATGATATCTCCCTTATTGGTTGAGCTAGGTAGGAATTAGAATAGAGGAGAGAAGTAGCAACAATAAATAGGACTGCACATCAATTATCTGTAACAGTTTTCAACATGTTTTGACAGTAATAAAAGTGCAGTATTTTTGTCAATTTTTGCTTTGAGTGTTAATTAGTTAAAGAGTGTTTTTACACCTCCTTCTAGATCAGGAATTATGATCCCACTTTTAGATCTAGAAGGAGGATTTTTATGGTAGGTTTTAATCTATAATTTTGCTGTAGCAGAATTAACAGATTGCTTGCCATATTTCATTTTCTTGTTTTAATTTTGTATTATGTTATTTATGTTTTCTTCATTATGTTTTTGTATAGCTAATGTGTGTGTCAGCTGAAAAATTAGATTAAATATTTGTTTCCATGTTCTATTTTCTTTTCATGTTCTTTGTTTTTATGTTTCAACTACTTTCAATTTTAGTAGATTTCATTTTCTTTGTCAATTCCTATAGCAGAAGATTGACGACCTTTTGTGGTAGGATATTGACAAGTTTTTTTAGCATAGGTTTTATTTCAACATTATTTCAATTTAGTAATTTCACTTTTTTATTTCAATTCTGTAAAAGTATATTAGATTTTAATTCAGTCATTTCCAATTCTTGCAATTGTAGTTAATTGTTAAATTCTACAATTTAGATTTAGTTTTCAATTCTTGTAATTTATTTCAGTTTCCATTCTATAGACTAGGTTTAGTGTGACACCAAAATACTAAACCAAAATCTACTTCACCAATAAATTCTTGAAATATAAATTCCTAAATTACACTCTAACCTAACTTTCTATCGTAGATAGCCTTGGACACCACCCTAGATTGATAAATCATTGAGATTAAATGATGAGACTCAACGACACTCATAAGTAGATCAACCCAATAACCATGTATGTAGTGCTTCAATGGTGGGCAAGCCTTTACCAATACCTAAGAATCCATCTTTAGTCAGACCTTTTTACATATCCTTAAGGTACACTTCAGAACTAGGAGATCAATATATAACACACAATTGTATGTTAGATAGTGGAGCATCCCACAACATTATGCCTAAGCAAGTGGAAGATCAAATTGGTTTAATATGTACTAGGGACTTGCCTCCCATATCTATTATGGATAGTAGAAAAGTACCATGTGTAGGGATAATCATGGGATTACTTGTATTTTTAGATTGGTATCCTACGAAAGAAATAGTGATGGATGTAGTCATTGTGGATGTGTATCCTTTGTTTTCCTTGTTGTTATCCAGACACTGGGTGAAGAAATTAGGAGGGTTAATCCATCTGGAATTGTAAAGAATAAGCCATACTTAGAAGAGAACTGTTTCATAGATTCTTAGTAGAGTTAAAGAAGTCTAACAATACAATAGTAAATATAGTTCACTCTATTGAAGAAAAAGGAATGAGAGTCTATTCTATTTGGCATACACCCTTCTTAGCTGAAATCCTCGAGGCTATCAATATGGATCCACAAACAACAACTAAAATAGATGTTGAATACAATAGAGTATTAACTATTGAAATGTGGACTATGATATTTAATGGTGCAAAATCATAAACTAGAGTAGGAGTTGGAGTTAACCTAACTAATATAAAAGAAAATTATTTGGGTATACCCTATAGGATACATTACCCTTGCACAAAAAATGTAGCTGAGTATGAAGCCTTGTTATTAGGGTTAGGAAAAGCTAAAGAATTAGGGATAAACTATCTGACTGTATATGGACATGTAGAATTAATCATACAAAAAATTAAAGGTAAATATCAAACCAAACATCCCAGATTAAAAAAATATAAATATGTTATCCAAGATGAAATAAATTTTAACATAACATATATACTTAGAGAAAAAAACCATGTAGCAAAATTATTAGCTATCAATGCATCCGAAGTTGATTGCCAAGAGATGTATACAAAATACCAAGAGAGGTTTCATACAATTTATGTTTATCATCCTTTTGTTCTAGATAATATTGTCTACTTATAGGTTTTTCAAGATGATGTCAATATTAAATATTTTATGACTCTACAAAACCATTATACTGATATTTTGTGTGATGAGTTAGATGAATAAAATTTGAAATAAGTCATAAGAGAACCTATGGAGGTCATACATATTAAACCAATAAGATCCCAAGAGGACTAGTTTCTTTGGAAAGCCTTTTTGATGATTTTGACATAGCACATAAGCCTATTATGATGGATTCAAAAGTAGATGATGTTAATATAGGAAGAGAATAAGATCCCAATATACTAAAAATAAACAAGGCTTTGTCAAAAAAATAAATAAACCAATATATAAATTTCCTAAAAAAAAATGTACTCTTTTGCTTTATGTTATGAAGACCTCAAAACTTTCAATACTAAAGTAATGAGTCATATTATTCCCTTGAAGTAAGGAACAAAGCCTCATAGGTAAAAACAAAGGAATTTTAATCATACTCTACATCTAGTTATGCAAAGAGAAGTCCAAAAATTATTAAATGCCAAAATCATAAGGAAGGTTAGATTCTCATCCTGGATAGCCAATCTATTCCCGGTCAAGAAAAAGAATGGAGACATAATGTTGTGTGTTTATTTTAGAAATTTAAATAAGAATTCACTCAAATATAATTACCCATTACCAAATATGGATCAATTATTGCAATCTATGGTAGGGTCATCCAGAATGTCTCTATTGGACTATTTTTCAAGTTATAACCAAATAGCAGTAAATATTGAAGATAGGTATAAAACAACCTTTACCACAACATGAGGCACATTTGAATGAGGATTCTTTTTGGGCTCATGAATACTGGAGCATCTTTCCAAAGAGTAATGGACTTTACTTTCAAATGTCTCATGTTCAAGATAGTGGTGGTTTACTTGGAAGATATAACTATTTTCTCTCAAAACCCATAAGATCATTTTGGACATCTAACCCAAATATTTGAAAGGTGTAAAGAATTTGGTATCTATTTGACATAAAAAGTGTATTTCTGGAACTACATAGGGTAAGTTACTTGGCCACATTGTTTCTAAAAAATTAATTAGTATTGATCTAGAAATAATTGAAGCTATTATAAATATCCCACCATCAAAGAATTTGAAAGGATTTAGGTAATTTATGGAAAGATCAACTTTATCAGGAGATTTGTCCCAAATTTTTCTCAGATTTTTAAATCAATAAATAACATGATAAAGAAGGATGGTCCTATCAAATGGACAAAAGAAAGTCTAGAGTCTTTTCAAAAGGTTAAAGATGCCATTACACAAGCCCTTATGTTAACATGCCCAGATTATTCAAGAAATTTTAATATATATTCATTTGATTTAGAAGATACTATTGCTGCCATTTTATCCCAAAAGGATTAGGAGAATAATGAGAGTCCTATTACATTCATGATTTTTGGGATGAAAGGAGGTTAGCTTAACTATACAATGATCGAAAAGCAAGCATTTTCCTTAATAAAATATTTAGAACATTTCAAAGGGATTTTTGGGTCAAGTAAAGTGATAGCATGCATACCATACATAGCTATTAAAGAGGTGTTTACTTAGAATGAACCTACAGTAAATTCATCCAAGTGGATGGTCAAGTTACAACAATACGAGGTTGAGTTTAAAGCATAAAAACTATCAAAGGGCATGGCTTGCAAAAATACATAGCCACCAAAGGAGGAGAAGAATTCAATAATACCATTCTAACAAAAAATGCACAGTTTTACATGAGAGTTTGGTAATGTATCCATACAAACTTTGGATTTGAAGGACCGAGTATGCGGGAAGCAATGATCTAGGGTTTCTAGAGCTTGGGAAAATCTAAGGCATCAGGTGGGTTGTCAAAGTGTTTTTTTGGTTACTGTGGATCTGAAGGCAAGTTTGCTACCCCAAGAGGGTCCAATGGGGACTCCTCTGGATCCTCTTACAAGGAGAAATAGCTCTTATGTAGATTTGTTAAAAGATAAATCCCCATCCAATACTGACGAAGCACAAAGAATTGCTCTTAAAATGCTCTTTACAGATGTTGGAAAGAGATCAACTGCTCAACAAGTTAATGGATGCCTTCTGTAGTCTGAATCAAGGCCCAAGATTGTCATTGAGCCAAGGATGGTTGAAGAAACAGTCTTATACAGAGCCAATCATGATATGATCTGTAAATTCATGGGTATTCGCCCTACCTTGAATTTTTTGCATTCCTAGGTCTAGCAAAATTGGGAGCCTCATGGTGAGTACTCTTTATGGTTTATTAGCAATGGGTATTTTATTGTTAGTTTTTCTTCTCTGGTCGATAGAAATAGGGCTTTCGAATCAGAAAAGAGGAATCATGGTCCGACAAGATTATTTTTTCAACCCTGGAGAGTGGGATTTGATCCTCGAATTGAACCCACTGTTGTCCCGGTTTGGATCCGTTTGTATGCTCTTCCAATGGAGTTTTGGAGTGAGCAGGTTTTGGAAATTATCGATAATTCCCTTGGAAGACATTTGGGTGTCTCCAAAGACACAATAGAAGGAAACACAGTTGTTTATGCAAGAATATGTGTGGAAATGGATCTTAGCCAGCCTCTACCGATAGATGTGGAACTTGAACTGGTAGGACTATCTTAGATTCAACATCTGGATTATTAGGCTCTGCCCTTTAGATGCAGAGTTTGCCACAAATACGGGAATTTGGCCCGATTTTGCCCAAATAATATGAACACAAAAATGGAGGCTTCGCTAGGAATGTCAAATCTTCCTAAGGAGGGTAGGTCAACAATAAAAAAAGAACCAACCAATACTTCTCAGGGTAAAGAAGCTCAGAGAGATGGTTTTGAATAGACCAAAAGAAGGAGAAGGCAAAACAAAAAAGATGGTAAAGAGCAAACCCAACTCAAGCCCGCTAATAGGTATGATATATTTAAGACACTAGTGGACCAAGAGAATCAATTCATGGAAGGAGTGGATGGGATTAGTGAAAATAATAACATCCACGTTCAAGCTCCTCTTTCATCTCCCCCCATCATAGAACAGGTAATTGAGTACACTGAGTTACTGCAGTCAGAGAGTGCAGTGGCATTGATAGTGCATAACCAAGAGTAGCCAATAATTAAGGATGTCAGCATGGGAATAGCGAGAAAAGAATAGAGAAAGGCCAACTTTAGGGATAACTCAGGTGGAAAAGAGATCAAAAAATAGCAACTCTCAAGGAGTGGGTAGAAAATAAAATAAGGAATTGCTAGCAGTTCAAGGAGACAAACTAATCACTGGAGGATCAGTGAGGCCAATAGATAAACAAAACTTGGGAATTAGTACCTAGACCTGCGAACAAAAACATAATCGAGACTAAATGGATTTTTCGTAACAAATTGAATGAAGACGGATAGGTAGTCATAAATAAAGCAATATTGGTATGTAAGGGGTATGCACAAGTAGAAGGCATTGACTTTGAGGAAACGTTTGCACCAGTAGCTAGACTAGAAGCAATCAGAATGTTTCTGGCTTTAGCAGTCTACAAGAATTTCAAAGTTTATCAAATGGATGTGAAATCAGCCTTTTTGAATGGGAAACTTGAAGAAGAGGTTTATATTGAGCAACCTGATGGGTTCCAACTTGGTGATAATCCTAACTTTGTTTATAAGTTGAAGAAAGCTTTATATGGCTTAAAACAGGCACCTCGAGCATGGTATGCAAGACTAGACAACTATCTCACTCAACAAAGGTTTAAGAAAGGTATGGTGGATAGTAACCTGTATGTCAAAATAGAAAATGGGCATCTTATTGTTCTTGTTGTATATGTAGATGATATCATCTTTGGCAGCAACAAAGATGAGTCATGTAAAGATTTAGCAAATAAGATGCAAAAAGAATTTGAAATGTCAATGATTGGTGAACTGTCATATTTCCTCGATTTGCAAGTTAATCAAAGTAAGAAGGGCATATTTATTTCTCAAATTAAATATGTAAAAGAGATGTTAAAGAAATTCACAATGGAATATTGTAAGCCAGTTAGCACTCCCATGACGATAGGCTGCAAGTTGAGCAAAGATGACAAATCTCCACCTGTTGATCAAACCATGTACAGATCCATGATTGGAAGCCTACTATACCTGACAGCTACCAGACCAGATATTTTGTAGGCAGTATGCATGGTAGCTCGTTTTCAAGCCAATCCCAAGGAGACTCATGTGACAACAATAAATAGGATTCTTCGGTATCTCAAGGGTACTATGGAGTATGGGTTGTGGTACCCAAAAGGTAAATACTTCACCCTTATATCATATTCAGATGCAGATTGGGTAGGATGTGTAGATGATAGAAAGAGTACCAGTGGAGGTGCATTATATCTGGGAGACATATTGGTTGCATGGCACAGTAAGAAATAAGAGTTAGTTTCTCTATCGACAGCAGAGGCAAAATATATTGCAACAACAACTTGTTGTATGCAGGTATTATGGATGAAACAAACCCTAAAATATCTTGGTATTAGCTTCAATGAGCCGATATCAGTTAAGTGTGATAACACCAGTGCCATTAACATCTCCAAGAATCCAGTTATGCATTCACGCACAAAGCACATTGCCATCAGGTATCACTTTTTGAAGGAGAAAGTTGTAGAAGGTGAGGTTAAATTGGATTTTGTTCCAACCACAAAACAAGTAGCAGATATCTTCACAAAACCATTGCCCAAGGAAGTGTTTGAGTACCTTCAAAAAAAATTGGGAGTGGTCACACTTCCCAAGAATTGACTAGCTACAAGGATAACATTCTCAGGGGGAGCATTTAAGTATATGATTATTTTTTTGCTCATGATCATAATTTGTGCTAAGTGTAACAAATTGTGCCTGAGAATGTTGTGCATGGACTCAGGGGGAGTCTACAGTAGCCCTTTGGTATTATTGACAAAGGGGGAGAAGATTCTGAGAAAATTGCACATGTGTTGCCAACAATTACAAAGGGGGAGATTGTTGAGCAAGGTGCAGCAACAGTATTGTTATTGTTGTCAACACAGTCAGATAGATCTGTTGATGTAGTGGACAGGAAGTTCAAAGGCTAATCAGATGCAGAAGATAGGAGTTCAAAGGTTACTCAGAGTATGTACGGTGATTTTCCAAGAAGATCGAAGTACCCCATTTGCAAAAGATCAAAGAAAAAGACAAGTACAAAAAGTGTCGCGATATCGCGACATAAACAGCAGGCAAGAAAACTGTCACGATATCGCGACATGTTAGAAGAGAGAGAAGCAGGAAAAATTGTCGTGATATCACGACATGTTAGAAGAGAGAGAAGAAGAAGGAAAAACTATCGTGATTTCGTGACATATTGGAAGAGAGAAAAGAAGCATGAAAAACTGTCGTGATTTCGTGACATGTTGGAAGAAAGAGAAGAAGCAGGAAAAACTGTCGTGATTTCTCGACATGTTGGAAGAAAGAGAAGAAGCAAGAAAAACTGTCACGATTTTGTGACATGTTGTAAGAGAAAGAGAAGGCAGGAAAAACTGTCATGATTTCACGACATGTTGGATGAGAAAAATACAAGTGGAAAAACTGTCGCGATTTCGTGACATGTTCGAATAGAAAGCGCAAGCAAGAAAAAGTGTCGCTATTTCGCAACATATTGCAATGAAGGTTGTACGAATGGAAAAGTGTCACGATTTTGTGACATATTGCAAAGAAGGTTGTACGAACGAAAAAGTTTCACGATTTCACAACATGTTGCAAAGAAGGTTGTACGGACAAAAAAGTGTCACGATTTCATGACATATTGCAAGGAAGGTTGTACGGATGAAAAAGTGTCACGATTTCATGACATATTGCAAGGAAGGTTGTACAAACAAAAAAGTGTCATGATTTCACGACATGTTGCAGGAGAGAGAGTCCGAGAGAAAAAGTGTCACGATTTTGTGACATGTTGCAAGAGAGAGAGTCTAAGAGAAAAAAGTGTCGCGATATCATGACATGTCAGGTTTTCGTGACCCGAAGGCAAGAGAAAGCGCTAAAGAGAAAAAGTGTCGCGATATCGTGACATGTCGCATTTTCACGACCCAAAGGCAAGTTAAAGTTCTAAGGAGAAAAAGTGTCACGATATCACGACATGTTGCATTTTCACGACTAAAGGAGGAGAGAGAAAGTAAGAAGGTAGAAGTGTCATGATTTTATGACAAAAGTAAAGGAGAGTACGAAAGAAAAAGTGTAGCGATATCGCTACATGTTGTATTCTCGTGGGCCAAAGCTAAGAGAAAGCGTACGGAGGAAAAAGTGTAGCGATATCGCTACATGTTGTATTCTCGCGGGCCAAAGCTAAGAGAAAGTGTACGGAAGAAAAAGTGTAGCGATATCACTACATGTATTCTCGCGGGCCAAAGCTAAGAGATAGCATACGAAGGCAAAAGTGTAGCGATATCATGACATGATGTGTTTTTGCAGCAACAGCAATAGAAGAGTTACAGGGGTAGTTGAAGCCGACGAAGACCGATGTAAGCCGACAAAGATTAGGGTTTGCAGCCGACTAAGATTAGGGTTTGCAGCTGACTGAGAATAGGGTTTACAACTGACTAAGATTAGGTTTTTGATCTTGAAAATATTGTTATAAAAGGAAGGTTGTTTGAAGAGTTGAAAAGGTTGAGAAGTGCAACATTCGGAGACAATGCACAGAGTGCGAAGTTCGGTCGTAGTGTGTAGTGTGCAAGTCGTCGAATCATTCTAAGTGCGAAGATCATAAAGGAAGCATAGTGCGCAAAGGGGAGAAGATGAATGTTCGATAGTTAAGCAACATAATGTGCAAAGTGATAGCGCAGAGAGAGCAGAGTGCGCATAGGACAAAAAAGTGAAGCAGACCAGTCAGGGTCTTATAAAAGCAAAGGTATCTTACTATCATTCTTCTAGTTTTAAAATTGAAGTCCAAGTTGGTGCTTGGCATAAGGGGTTGGTGCTGGCAAATCAGGGGCTGGTGCTCCTTTCTATTGGTACAGATAAATCAGGGGTTGGTGCTCCTTCCAGGTGGGTCTTTGGTAAACTATTTGTAAAAGTTGTTGCTTTGCAAAGGCTGGATTTGGATGGTAGTCCAAGCAGTCATTTTTGAGGAGTAACCACATTAGTGAACCTCATTAAAATCTTGTGTTGTGTGATGTTCTCTTGTTGTACTTGCTATATTTGTTTATAAGTTTTAACTACTATTGTTTTAAGAACTTTTAATTCATGATTAAAGAGCTACACTGATTCACACCCCCCCTCTCAGTTCCATTGTAATTCTTATAGGAAGGGCTTTTGTTCTATTGGACAACTTCTCAAATTTAGTGATATACTCAAGCACCGTGATTGTTTAGCTCAACTTAGTGAGTGCTCTATTAAAGTATTCAAACTTAGATGGCCCAAATTGACTAAGAAGTTCTCTCTTGGGCATTTGTTTTCTCAACCATTGGTACCAATGCAATGCTTCCAAATAAAAATGAAATGTAGCTATAAAAATCCTATGGTCAAAGGGAGTTTCATGTATCTCATACCATTGATCTACCTTAATCAACCAACTCTGTGGTTTTGTTCCATAAAATCTTTAAATTTTATTTCAATGAGTATTGGAGTCATGCCTCTATTATTTGAATACCATTGAATGTTCTCTTCATTAAATATTTTGGAATAGTCAATATGGTTAATAGTTTTCCCCCTCTAATTATCTATATTGTTCTCAATAGACCCATTAAAATATATATTTCTAATCTTGAGCACCTCAATGTCCTAGATCATTTAATATTTCTTATGTTGATAGTCTACTAGCATGGTGACAAGAGAAGATAACTTATCTTTAATATCTATGATGGCATCCAGTTTGGAAAGTTGGTCCTCCATCTTATTCATTTTGGACTCCACTGCTTAAAAATGGATCTTTGGGGGCATTTACTAAAAACTAAAAATGTTATTTCTAGTAAGGGTTCCAAAAATATGCATAGGTGATATATACTAATATGATCATCTCAAAGAGATGATCATAATGGGCATATCCCAAAATGATAATTTTTTGGTACCCTAGACTAGTATTTTTAGTAAGGGTCCAAAAAAGTGTTTGAGTGCTATATATCTAAACAATCATCTTAGTGAGAGAATCATAATGAGGTATATCCCAAAATTATTTTATTTTGGTATTTTATACTCTTTTATTTTTCTTTTTTGCAGGGGTTTTTAGGTTGTGTATCTGCTTCCAAACTCTCTGATTTTCACTTTATATATCTTGTAATCTCTACTACTAATATGGTGAGTAGGGAATGGATAAATTCTAGGTTAGGGTTTATGTAATATCCATAGCCCTCTATTATACTGCAATTATGAATTATAGTGCTCAAACCAATATTTTAGGCCACTAACCAAGGAGTATTCAACACATACCCTTGAGCACACTACATGCCTCTCTAACAACACAAGAGGGTAATCTTGCTGAGTGTTGTGCTTAATGCACTATGGATTTTACATAGTTAGTCAGTTTACTATAAAAGAACTATTGGATAGGGGTTACTATAGGAGTCTCTTGATATACCCAAAGTGTAACCACCATAAAGGGTCACACCCGATAGCGGCTCCTATTGCGATAAATGGTAAAGATATAACATGCATACAAGTAAACGAAATTGAAAAAAATTGAAACAAGAAAGAAACACTTTATTCCATTATATTTGAAGTCAAAACCCAATTACAAGTACGTCCCTCTTAGGGATATTCATTTTGATACAATATTACAATAGGAGTGCACAATTGTTTTCCCTCTTAAGGGTAGGTGTGATTTACAAATACCTCTCAGAATGGCACGAACTGCTCTAGGGTGGAGGTGCCATTTTCTTCGCAATGGGGAAGGAACTTGATAGTTTGCTCTCATTTGAAACTATTCCCTGTAGTCAAGAAACAACAAGAATGTCAAAAAGATAGGCAGCCTCTCATGATGAGGCCCTTTTAGGTAATTTTCATAATGACATCATTAACATGCATAATAAAGAAATCATAAAGAAATATTTTAAGCTATGTAAAGTAAATCAATATTCATGTAATAACGTAAAGGAAAATAGTAGCTACACTATGCATGAATCAGATATGAAAAGTGAAACATAAACATGCATAAAGAAAGAATTTTAGTCCTAATTAAAGCATAAGCATAAAAAGTAAATCTAACCTAGTTCTACAGTCAGAAGTCTTCTAAAATACCATTAAATCAAAAAAATAACTAATATAACCTAATTAGCTAGATAGGAATGAAAATAGGAAGGTGGTTATACCTCTGCTGCAAACCGTAGCTCTGGTGCATAGTTTACACTATAAACCGCGGCTGATAGCCACAGTTAGCACTCTGATAAGCTTACCCTCAATTCCAAGGGTAGTGGGATTAATATCCTTGTCTAATTGATATTCAAGGGTTGCCTTTGATGTCCTTCTGATAGGTTTGGTGGTCAATTCATTGTGATGGGCCTTCGTTTGCCCAAATTTGCATTTCTTGGTTCTCCTAGACTCCTTGGGCATCCATAATGCAATTCATCATGAATCTTGGCAAGTAGGTAGGGGATAAGTGAAATAGATCTCTCTTAGTATACTTAGTTGAGTGTACAATTCAATAGGGCTCCGTTGCTCAAATCTCTAATGCTCTCTCTTATCTTAGATAATTCGATAGTGCTTCGCTATGCAAATCATCTATATCATTGCCCTAATTCTGAGGGGTACTTATAGGACTACCCAAGGGCTAGGGGTGGCTTCTTGGAGAATCCAAGATCAAGAAGGGGTGGTTAGGACAGTTGGAATGGAAGCTTCCACTCTCTAACCACCTTCTTCTAGATCCAATGGCCGTTTCAACCGATTTGGCTTGGATTGAAGGCCAAATGAACTTCAGTTAAGACCGTAGGTCACAACTGCGGTCTAGACTGCAAACCGCATGTCTCAACCACAGTTCAGCTATAAACCATAGGTCTGTGCTATGGTTTAGATTTATTAGGCCAAGGAGCCCAAATTGAGTGGTTAAAACCACTACTCTATCTTGAAGTCTATCCAAGATCTTCCATATGGTCTTGTATCATGTCCATATGAGTAGTCACCCTCGACATGACACATTTTAGGTGTCTACAGATGCCCCTTTTGAGATGCATTGTGAGATTGAAAAATGTTGAGCAAAAATAGACCTCCTAAAATGATGTCGAAGGTTCTATGATGATCATTAGTCAGATCAACATTAGATGTCCCAGGTCCAGCACAGGGATGCACATCTTAGAATCATTGACAAGGATGAGAGTAGATTTGGTGCTACAATAGAAGTTAGGCCTATATAACCGAAAGGATGAGAGTTACAAACAAATTATCATTTTTGCTATTTTCCCCAAGAAAAGGGTAAGCTTATGATAGTTGTTTACAATGATTCACAAGGACGAACACAATTTTGACAAGATCAAGGGATCTACGATCTCTGAGATCTTTGATTTTGATTATGATTTGATATTATGACTACCCCCTCAAGCAATGAGTCGATGAGGAGAATGACAATGAATAAAGAGACGATGTCGCTTGACCACCATGAATGATCTGAACAAATTTAGATTTGAGCAAATTAATGCCTTGGCTAGGTCTAGTTCAAATTTTGATTCTAATTGTTAATAGTATTTGCACACTTCTATCCCATTGAAAAATTGGTCTATAATAGTTGTCTTAGGTAATCGAATTGATACAAATCCAATTAGATTTGTGTTGAATCAAATTGTTGATTTTCTGAAAAAGAGGTCATAGAAGAAATGACATGCAATGCCTCATTCCCGTAGAGCAGTCTGGCTACAAAGGCCTTCTTAGGGATTGAAAATAAGCATAGCAGATCAACGATGATAATTTTTCCCCAAATATCCTTATGGTAATTTACTCATCTTGTCGGATTGCATGGATCGCAAGTCGCTACAATCGCCAAGTGTATAGGGTAAATTATTGAATACAAGGCACATTTGGTGTTTTAATTATTTGATTTTTTTGTGAATGTTTTGAATTATGCATTGAGATTATTTGTTTGGCTGGGAGGTGTGTCACTCCATGAAAGGATTATCATAGTGACGACCTCGGTTGTACTTTATAATCTCAACCAAATTTTTAATTTTTGATTGGATATCGGTGCTTGATTATCACCAAATTTCCAAATTAGCTTGCTTTTATTGACCTTTGACCCAATGGGAGGTATTAATTGATATTTTTGGCCCTTCTTATGGTGGGATTTTCTAAAAAAATTTGCCAGTTGCAAACCGCGACTAGTGTCTGCAGTTCCAATTTACAAATTTGGGAACCGTAGCTAGGGCTTGTGGTCCGAACGAAACATAAGAGGCTTATAAAATGCTAATTTTTTCAAATGTCTCTCATTATTCCTTGATAGCGACTTGAAACTAAAGCTTTGATAGTGATAGCTGATAACTGACCTGCAACCTACCACACCTTACTCGGACACTAACTTACAGCACAATGGCAGGACACGGGTAAGCATCTTCTAGCTACGGGGGACGAGAGGAGGGTAAGGTAACTCAAAAACCAAGACCTCACATCCATTACCAGTAAAATGAACCCAATTAAGTAATAATTAAATCAGTCTCACTAAACTGATGGAAATGAACCTCATCTTAGGCTAGAGTATAGCTTAGATTTTAAATTTTTTGTATTTTTGGTCGCAATATCGCACCCGACCAGACTTCAATCGCAGACCGCAGGTACCAACTACGGTTCCCCATTGGTCAATTAGGGACCATAGATACTAGCTACGGTCAACATTCAAACTTCTAATGGTCAATTTTTGACTGCATGTGGACCGTAGGATTGACCCACGGTTCACCAACTTTAGGAAAATTTTGCAAAATTTTTTATTTTTCTAAATTTTTAGAGGCAATTAATACCATTTAATGCATTTTTGACCTGTCTGATTGACAAATTTAATTTTTAGGCCTGCATGATGACATGTTTTTACAATTTTATTAGTTTTTTACTATTTTTGATGATTTTTAAATCAATTTTTAAATGATTTTTCTTGTTTTAGTTATATTTTTCCTTATATTATGTTATTTATTCTAGATATTGACCTCTAGAGCATGAGAGCCTAAAATTCTGAAGACTCTCCATGGACAGCTCACTAGTGGTGAGCGAGAGTGGTTCAGAGCTATCAGATTCGGATACATTCTAGATATACCCCCCATTACGGTAGATCAATCCTATTTGACTACGTTGGCCCGTAACTAGAATATGCAGACCAACACATTTCACCTACCTATAGGTGAAATGATAGTTACAATGGAGGATGTCTACAGGATCTTCAAGATCTCCATTTATGGTGAGGCCATCGTATGCTCCACTTATTGGGATAAGGAGTTCATATTTGACACTATATTTGATGCTTGAAGTGAGTAGGCTTAGTGCACAATCGACCACGAAGGGGTCCATATCGACTACTGGCAGGTGAAGAACATATTCTCCGTGTGTGAGGCCATTTTCATACACCTTGTGGTGCAATATGTGCTTCTAGAATCCTCGGGTGTGAGGATTCCCTAGAACCTTCTAGCTACTATACGTAGAGTAGTCCAGAGCTATATCTTCTAGCCACTACTCCTAGCCTAGGGGAGCACACTATTAGCTTAGATCTATTGAGAGCTATATCATATTACTAAGCGTAGTTGTAAGGGCATCAACTGCAGTCTACTTTTATAGATTTATGACTGGTAGCATATTAGATTAGAGCATCCTGGGGAGCTACCCCTACTTATTACAGATATTAATGATGAGAATTAGTGTTATGCTGCCTATTGGCCTTAGAAGGAGGAGGGTTTTTGTAGTAGGACTCATGCTGGTGAGACCCAGTATTACATTACCCAATTTACAACACTTGGACTGGACAATATCCAGTGGTGACTCTACATGGATTGTCCTAACTGGCCTGAGCCTAGCGAGAGGCTTCGACAAGATCATCGGGATAGATGGCTACTTAGCTAGAAGGCTGATATCAGAGAGTTTCAATTTTTCTCTCACATCCTGTGATAGTTCGACATGGTGTAGGACATCCCAAATATCCCATTCACTTATAAGCACCTGTCTTTGGATAGTGATCTATCGTGGATCCAACCTGTAGCTCTAGGTGATGCTCCAAATGACTTCCAAGATATTAGGGTTGACGCAATGGCGACCACTCCAAAGTATGATGGATGATGGTCTATTTTCCATTAGTATGGGACAGGGCCTATGGACTGAGCAGTAGATCAAGTCAGAGCAGATGTGGATCCTAATGGGTACAGGGTACACCAGTGGATAGAGGATGGCTAGGGCATAGAGGCTATTGTTGAGGAGGCTCTCAAGATTGATCTTGATGAGAAGGCTGTAAAGGAGGGTGAGGTCCCTATTGACAGTGCAAAGGGGCTACTCTTAGCATAGGTGGTTGACTTGTAGAGTCAGCTCAGTCGATTCCAGACACAACAGAGGGAGCATGATACTACTATTGCTACTCTATAGGTGCAACTAACAGAGAGAGATCACTAACTGATATAGGCAGACCAGCAGATTGCTAGCCTGAATGCCCAGGCTACTATAGTAGGAACCCAAGTTTATGAGCTCACCCATGCTTATGACTTGGTAGAGGCATAGAGGGATGCGACCATAGTAGCGAGATCTATGTAGGGCATAGAGGTGGGTCCTCCATCCTCTTAGTTGATTGTGAGGCCTCTATTGGCACCAATAGTAGTACTACCAGGTGGCTAGGATCCTATGGTAGAGGTTCAGTGCCTACAGTGTTTACTTATGAGTGCAAATGAGAGGCACGCATCTAGGGTTGCTCGGGTAGACCAGTTGGTGGGATACATTCATATGCTAGATGCAGAGGTTCTTGAGGATCCATATGTTGTAGAGTCCCAATGAACTAGATCTCGTACTACAAGATAGTCCACTACTAGCTATAGCTATCGCATCCATTAGAGTGAGAGGACACATGGGTCATCCAGTACGCATGGCGAAAGCAATCATACCAAGACCAGGGAGGCAGGGCAGTCTACTATAGCATCCAATCATAGGTCCCAACGGATAGAGGTTCCCATCACTCAAGGGGCAGTTGGACAAGTGCTAGGCCTCTTCGGGCTAGGTGGTACTCAGGGCTCACAAGAGGATCCATAATAGTCAGTAGGGTAGTAGGCAAAGTAGTCTCCTAAGCACAACACTGAGGTAGGAGGTGAGAGCTCTAGTATAGGGGGAGAAGATCAGAGCTAGAGCTCTATTATTGCAGGACACATTTTTGATGTATCTCTTTTTTGTTGTAAGGTCGAGTACCTACACATTTGTAGCCTACGAGCATTTTTGTACTCCCCATGTACTTTGAGATACATATTCATATGATATGATCATTATTATGGCTCATTTATTATGTACTCATTTATTTTTAATTTTATGTTTATGTGGTGCACATGGATGCAATGCTCACATTATGCTGATGTTATATGATGTGATGTATGGATGACATGCACTAGATAGCTATTTGATTTATGATGATGATATGTAGTTATCTTAGATGCTTAAATGTGTTTTATTTATGGATGCATATGGATGTGATGTTTTTCTCTTAACGCATATTTGATATTGCTTTCTTTTCATGCATTAATGTATGTAATTCTTTATTTACATGATGCTAATCTAATGTAAATGAACCTGTATGCTTTAATCACTTAAAAACATAAGGAATGAATGTAAATATGTTTATCAATCTAATGGATGACACCATAGAATGTATAAAAATAATGAACGTAATTAAAAATCCTTAAGATATGAATGTAATCAATTAATCACCCATATATGAAATGCAATAGTATGCTATGTTTTATGATGCGAATGATATAATGTGTCATTTGATTTTCTTTTGCAATTTGAAAAATGTGCATGATATAGTCAGTGGCCATCTAAATATTATTGCTAATATTCATCCGGTATCTATCCTATATGTTGATTGTACTTTTTATAATGATGTATCATGGGTTTAATATTTTGCAAATTGATGATTTATATGGTTGCAATTTTTGACACTTTGTTGCTATGGGAGAATTTTTTGAGGTTTTCCATGAGACTCAAAAACCCTAATAGAATTATCAAAAGTTACATACTAACCACACTAGACTTATGAGATAAAAGGATTTTGCTAGGATAGACCCTAATTGTTCATTATCCCTGTGTGTGCAAATTATTATTTTGAGCTAAGACACGATCGTTCCCTGATGTCAGGTGGGATTATTTCATCCCATTGCTAAGATAGGGGTTCCACAAATGTATTATCCAATATCAAGTTTAGATTTTAGTTGGACTAAGCCACTAGGCAATGTAGGACACCTGAAGTTATCTCTTCCACATTCAAACATTGGTCTTATTCATAAGCGAGATGCTAATGCATCAGATATATCATTATGCATAAGGTACAATAGTGCTGGCAATTCCAGCGATTCAAGCTCATTCCTTTCTATCCTTCAATTTTTGGGATACTTGCTCATACATAGTGAAGTAAGGGAGTTGATTCCATCTTCTTTTTTAACTATCTTTGGATCTTCATTTGATCTCTCTTTGAACTGGATTTTGGATCTTCATTTGATCTTCGCTCGAACTTTTTATTTATGATCTTTATTTGATCTTCACTTTGAAATTCACTTTGAAATTTACTTTGAACTTTGATTTAAGCTTATTTTCTAATATTAACTTGATCTTTAATTTTTGATATTTACATTTGATAATATTCTTCAGAAACTTTCCCTTGGGGAGATTTACTTGAAAAAATTATTTCTGGTATATCAATTGAGCATATCGATCTTATGATATCAATATGGGATATCACTCTAGGGAGTCGATCTATGATATTGATCTAGGGTATCAATCATGAGGATTGATATGGGATATCTCTTTAGGCTATGATAATTTTATTGTAAAAAAGGGATTCTAAATAGGGAACTAACCTGTCCTTTTGCCAACTGCCAACATTTCCCATACCATTCACACAGATGGGTAAGCAAGAATAACTATTTTCACTTTAGGATACCTGGTCCTACTTCATGGCTTTCATCTTCCCATAGTCCTTGTGAGGTTTGTTTAAATTTTTTATTAGTGATAGGTTTGTGATATGCTAAGGGCTAAACTAACTGAACCTTAGCTACAAAAGCAAAGTGACCTTTCTACAAACTCTTGATGAGACTACTACGTATGGCTGAGTGACCAAAAAAACATAGTATATCTCCATAGCAACATTATAGGTTGTGTTGAAAAATACAATTACTCAGATGAATGATGGATCATGATAAATGCAAATATGCATCATTTAAACACAAACGTGATGTCATTTGTAAGACTAAAAAATACAAATGTCTTCCATTATGCAATGCAACAGATGAAGAATGCCTATATGCAATTCAGTAATGCAGCGAATGCATGTGTAAATGCAAAATGAAAATGCAAATGCAAATGTTTTTAGATTTTATGCTTTACCAATTATTTTTTGGATTTGATTGATTTTATAATTTTTATGAGTTTTTGAGCCTCATAATTGACCAAACAATGAGTACACGCCTCTGGAGTATTTAAATTGACCAAGCAATTTTTAGGAATCCTTACAGCTTTTGGGATTTGCCAAAGGCATTATGGGTACCTTTGGGGCATTTTGAAATGACCAAGCAATTTTGAGAATCCTTGGAGCCTTTGGGGTTGACCAAGAAGTTTTTCAAAAACTCTTGGTGCCTTTTGCATTTTACCAAAGGGCTTTAGATGCCTTTGGAGCTTTGGGTTGACCAAGCAGTTTTTTAGAAACTCTTGGTGCCTTTTGAGTTTGACCAAAGGGCTTACAGATGCCTTTGGAGCTTTTTAGGATGATCGAGTGATTATAAAAAAATCCTCAAGGCTTTTAACTGACACGACCAAGCAGTTTTAGGGATCCTTTGAGCCTTTTTGGTATGACCGAGGAGTTTTGACCAAACCCTCAGAGCTTTTGAGGTTGACCAAAAGGGCTTAAAGATGCCTTTGGAGCTTTTTACTTGACCAAACCACTAATGAAAGTGTTTGGAGATTTTTAGGATGACCGAGCAGTTACAAGAAACTCTCGGAGCCTTTGACTATGCTCTTCAAGCATAAAATGCCTTAATATGGATGATGTTGAGAGGTTTAGTTTCTTCAACACCCCCTAGTGATGTTAGGCGATGGGTACCTAGACAAATATTTTCAAATATGTAGGGTCCTAGCCAATTAACCATGAATTTTTCTCGCATGTCTAGCAAAAAATTAGAGTTCTGTTGATTTTCTTTCAAGACAAGATCCCCAACTTCAAAGTCTCTCTAGTGGAATTTGACATTGTAAGCTCATTTTAGTCACTTATGATAAATGTGGAGATGCTCCAGGGCATTCACACAACATTCATCCAATAGTGTTAGTTGATCCAGTCGAGCTTTCCGCATAGTGTCATCATCGATGAACTCTTTCAATGCAACGCACAGCATTGGAATTTCTAATTCCAAAGGCATAATGGCCTCAGTGCCATATACTAGTGATAACGGTGTTGCCCCAGTGGGTGTCTGAATCCTAGTCTTGTAATCCCAAAGCGCAAGGGGTAGCTGGATGTGCTAGTCTTTGTGGTTTTCTTGTACCATATTTTTCAAGATGGCCACCACTATCTTATTTGAAGCTTTAGCCTACCCATTTGCTTGTGGATAGTATGGAGTCATAAAATTGTGTTTGATTCTATATTTATATGTCAAAGCTCTCATAGTTTTGTTCTTGAAAGATGTTTCATTATTCGATATTATTTTGGATGGAATCCCAAAACAACTTATGATATGCTCTAGTATAAACTCTGTTATACGAGCTTTGATTGTCGTTGTTAAGGGTATTGCTTCCACCCACTTTGTAAAATACTCAGTAGCCATGATTATGAATGTATGTCAACCCAATGACGGAGGAGATATCTTGCCTATAAGATCTAATCCCCACTAAGCAAATGGCCAAGTTGCTTGAATGGGCTGTAAGGCCTATGATGGCAAGTGCATAAGATTAGTGTGATGTTGGCATTTAATGTATTTCTTGACATACGCATTGCACTCCTTCTCCATAATGGGCCAATAGTAACCCATTCGAAGGATGCGCTTTATGACATCCATGCCACTAAAATGGCCACCACACGTACCATCATGGGCTTGCAAACTTGCCCATGATGCATCTTAAGGCTCTAAGCAATGGAGGAGAACTCCATCATAGCTTCTTTGGTATAAGATATATCCTATTAAGACATATTTGACCATTTTCCATTTAAATGTGTGCTTCACGGCACACGGTAATCCCTTTGGAATTATACTAAGCTTTAGGAATTCTTTAATTTGTGACATCCAATTTTGATAAATCTCAGCTTCAACTACCAAGATGACTTGCTCCTCCTACGTATTTGCTTTTGCAAATGCAGACTCATAAACAACCTTGTGGTGAATGGTAGTACCACTACCCATGGGACTCTGAGAGGTTAATGACCCCCAAGGTGCCTTCCTAATAAAGTCTTCAGATCTATAGAACCATTCAGCTTGTGGTTCTACACTGATCATGTTGACTAATTCTTTGTTATCATAGGTTGCACGCTCTATTTTTGGATGAGATAGCATATTGACATGGATGGTAGTGAAATCAACATATGGATTCTGAGGGATTAAATATCCCAAAGAAGCCATGGTATCTACAAACCTATTTTATGATCAAGGGATTGCCTCAATGTCATACCATTCCAGTTTGGCCAAATATGTATCAACTAGATATTTATAGGCTTTCAATATGGGACATCAACATTGATAAATCCCCTTGACTTGATTTACTATGAGCAAGGAATCACCAAAGATTTTCAATCTCTTAATATTCATGGTGACAACTGTGTGAAGGCCCAGTAGTAGGGCTTCGTACTCAACGTTGTTGGTGCACAAAAAATCCAACTTGAAAAACAAGGGCATTGGAGCTCCTTACAGCGTGAAGAATACTATTTCGGCACCACCCCTTGTTCAAACTTCAAAATTTCAAATAACAAAGCCATATTAGCATTGTTCTCTGGTTCTTTGGGTTTGGGAGCTTTAGATACGATGAAGAATGCATCATCCAAAAGCTTAATTGTTAGAGGTCTATTGTTTGACAGTGGCACCTCAGCTAATTGATCTACTATGACATGTCCCTTAATGGAATTTTGGCTTATAAATTCTATATTGAATTCCATCAAAAGCATGATCCACTTTGTAGTACACATATTGTGATAAGTTTTACTCATCATGTATTTCAAAGTATTTTGTTTGGATATAACATACGTCGTATGACTTAACATATAGTGTCATAATTTATTTGTAGCGAACACTACTGCTACACACAATTTTTCCACATATGCATGCCCAAGCTCATATCTCACCAAAGTTTGACTAATGTAATATATGTCCTGCTCTTTGCCTTACACGTTCTTTTGGGCCAACATGGTTCCCAATGCAAAGTCAGTTGCCAATATATATAGTAGAAAAGGCACCTTTGGACTTGGTGGAGCTAGAACTGGTGGTGTCTCCAAGTATTGCTTTATCTCAATGAAGGCCACCTTGCATCCCTCATTCCAGTTGAATGGGACACCCTTATGTAGCAATCGATTCATGGGTTGACATTTATCCGATAGTTGGGCGATAAATCACTTTATCGAGGCTATCTTGCCTTGAAGGCTCCTTATTTCCTTAATATTGGTGGGAGGATGCATTTCCAAAATGGCCTTGACCTTAACTGGGTCTACTTCGATGCCTCTTTTGGAGATGATGAACCCTAGTAATTTTCTAGAAGTTACGCCAAATACACACTTCTTAGGATTCAACCTGATGTTGTTCTCAAACAGGCGATCAAAGACTTTACTTAAGACCTCAGCATGCTCTTCCCATAGCAATGACTTGGCTAACAAGTCATCGATATAATCTTCAAGAATATTTTGCATATAGTCATGAAAAATGTATGTCATGGCCCATTGGTATGTGGCACCGGTGTTTTTGAGGCTGAATGGCATAACTTTATAGAAAAATATTTCCCATGGCATTATAAACATGGTTTTGTGCTAGTCTTTGGGTTTAATCCGAATTTGAGTGTAACTATAAAAACCGTCCATTAAGGAGAGCATTTTGTGACCTACAATTGCATCTACGAGAGCATCAATATTGGTCAATAGAAATGAATATTTGGGTGTTGCCTTATTTAGGTCTTTGAAATCTGTGCAAATACGAATTCTTCCATCGGGTTTTCCCATGAGTACCATATTGGACATCCATTCTGGATAATCAATGGAAATCACAAATTCCATATCCAACAGCTTCTACAACTCATATTTCACCATTAAGGCTATTGTTGGGTGCATTTTCCTAAGCTTTTGCTTGACTAGATTCTTTGTCAAATATAGCAAAAGGTTATGAGTAACCAATTTTGGGTCTATACCTGGCATATCCTTATACGAGTAAGCAAAAAAAATTTGTCTCTCTTTCAGAAAAGGGATGAGGGTGGCCTGCTCATTTAGAGTGAGACTCTCTCCAAATTTAACTTTCTTTGCATTGGTGGTATCATCACTGATATCCACCTCAAAGGTTTCCTATACCAACATATGTGATCCCTCCTCAAGCTAGTGAGGCGTAGGAATCAGATGAATTTCATCATTCGGTTTGAGTGGTTCCACGTTGGAAGTATTTTTGGCATGATAAACATCATATGCATAGCCTGGTACAAAATGGAAAGGTTGCAACATTTCTTCATTGGGAAAGAAATCCTCAGGCTCAACGGGTGAATCAACACGATCCCAATCGATAGCATCTTTATTAAGATACAATTTTTTAGATGGATCTACTAGATTGCAGAGTGGAGTGGTCAAATCAATTGAGACCATGTTTATGGAATGGAATTTATCTCCAGGACCACACGGACTGACCTCTAGAAAATCTACATAGTCCTCATACCCATGATCTAACTCTAATGGCACAGGCACAAAAGGGTCTTTTTTGTGAGGACTACAAATAACTGGATCCTCCCTATGTACTGAATGCAAAATAGGATCATTCAACTCACGAAGCTACATGTACGTCGATGGAAGGGGATTAACCAACTGATGGATTTGATCCAGGTTTAATCGTCTTGCTCTCAGATGCAGACCAACATGTAGCTTCCTATAGACCTCATCGATGTCAATGGGTTAATGATGATGACGCAAATAAGGAGGACCAAGGTAGGCCCTCTCTAGCTCATCTTCTTCATCATTGTCATAATAAAACCCTTCATTCACCCCAACTCTTGGAGGGTGCTCCTCTAAGTGAGGCCCCATAAATCTCACTTCTTGCATACTATCATCGCCATACAAAAAAATTGGATAATTACCTCATGTATGATGCTATAGAGAAAATTTGCTTGGTGTCTTCCCCTGGATGATCAATGTTGGAGAGGATATCTTCAGTATCCTTTAATGATTCCATAGGAAATAGATGATGCACATACAAAGGCCTTACATAAGTGCCTTCTACTTCATCCCATATTCATCATAATTTGGGAAATCTTTGTCTGCCTCATAGCCTGGTCCACTCATATCGGAGGTGGATTCTGCTCCATATTCATTACAAAGATCTCCTAACTTGAGATCGCTTGCAGTAATGGGGTTGCACCCCTGCATGTTTGTGTTGTCGACTACCTCATGGTTTTGGTGTCCTAGTTGATCTATGGGGTTCATCTCAACTTTAGTCTTCTCAAGGGGCCATTCACGATGATCTTCGAGTGGCTCAATGGTGATGGCAGATATCATAGGGTGATTCCTCCAAAATTTGGAAGGATCTGGATGATATGGATTAAAATCCACATCGTCCACCATGATGAGGTATATATGATCTAGGGATGCTATGAGCAAATCCTCCTGCCCACATATCTATAGCCCTACACCAAATCTATCAGTGACTAACTGATAATAAGGTTCCAACGGAGTCCTTTTTCCTTGTTCAAAGATACTAAGGTCGTATCCATACCAATGATATAGCTCTAAAATACGTATGGCATACTCTGGATTAGAAAAATAGCAAACTTTTATCGTAAAAGGTTCCTTGTCATATTTATCCATGGGATCTCATGTTGGAAGTTGATCTAGCCCCGCATAGATGAAGTTAGTCTGGTTAGGCGGCTCTCCCAATGGAACCACCGATCCAACTAGATAATGTTGGGTGGATGGTTTGCCCATCTCTTGCGTAGTCTTTAGAATTGGTTTGAAGGTCACATTCTGCATAAGGTACTCACCTAATCTAGTATTAGCGAGATGTACCATCACTCACGATGCAGATGACCCTACTGAAGATGTAGATGAGGTAGGCTGAGGTGCCTCCTCGACTTTGTCTTGGGGTTCCTCAACTTCCATGGGAATTGGAATGTCCTCGGTGATTGTCTCGAGCTCAAGCTCTTTCTCTTTTTTTCCATCTTCACCTTTAATTTCCTATCATCTCGATGCATGACTGATGCTGATGATTTCAAGGAAGTGGTAGTGGTATGCTCTGATCTGTGTGACACAGATGACATTGGTTGAGCCTGTACTATCGGTTTACCTCCTGGTTTCCTTATTGGTGATGAGGGTCGAACATCCAGGTGCGTTGATGGGAGTATGAAACCCCTAAGCAAATCTACTAGATTTACAAACTTAAATGGTTCCTCATATGAATCCACCATGTGAATCAATCCCTTGTGAATATATTTCACGCATTGATGTAGTATCGAGGGGACACAACATATTTCATGAATTCAAGGTCTATCGAGTAAAATTTTGTACTGCATGGCCCCTTCTATCACATGAAACATTACCAAAATGGTCTTCAGACCTACCTGTATGGGTAGGATAATTGTGCCGACAGTCAAACATAGTGCATCATTACACACTCTCAATGTAAATCTAGTTGGCACAATATGTTATTTAGGTAGCTTCAAATGACTTAGTGCATTGGTTGTTATTATGTTGATCGATGAGCTAGTATAAATCATGACCCTTTTAAATGGCATGTGATTCACACACATTATTGTATGCAATGACGGGTTGGTTGTAGTTGTAGAAACCATCCTTATATCATGACCGTAAAATTGGATCATCGATTCTTGATACTGTTGTACATGTCCCACAAAATTTGTGAATGTCTATGCATCCTGGGCCTATACTTAAATGGACCTTAAAGCGTCCATAAGATTCTCCCTGTGCTTCAGGGACTATTGAATTAATTCATATATTGACAACTTCACAAGAGTAGTCTACAGGTTTTGGACCAACCTGCTCCTAAGGGTCACCACCGATCTTGTTGGTGGGCCTAGAATATTCTGTGTCAATCACTGATTCGGTGTGGCTTGTATCTGGATAGGATCATAAGGTTTATTTTGCTATTCATATCTCCCATGCCTAGTAACAACATTGACCATGCCTATGAACCCTTGGGTAGGTGGTTCGACTCGTACCTAGTTAACTTGACCAACATTGTTTTGAGGTGCCTCATGATTCAGTAAGGGGTTCTTGTAAATCCCTATATTTTGATTGTCGGGTGCCTATGGGTTGTGAGGCAATACAAGCTCACCCTTGTTGATCATATTTTGCACTAGGTGTTTGAAAGACCAACATACCTCAATGTCATGCCCTTTCATTCTATGAAAGATGTAAAATATATCATCTTGAAACCCCTTTGGTTTGGGTTTATTAGGTTATATCAACTTGACTTCAGGAAATCTGATTGTCTTGGGCCCAAATAACTAATGAAAAATCACCATCAATGATTCTCTCAATGACGTGAACTAGCAAGGTAGGAGTTTCTCTTTATTTTTGCCCTTGTAGTTGTTGCACTTACATACTGTGCAGGAGGAGGTTGGGCTTGATAGTTCTACTTCTATTGCCCCTTGTCCTCCCATTGGAGATTTAATACCACTTTATTTACATGGTCTTGCTTGAACTAATGCTTTGTGGTTCTCTTCTTTTGTCCCTCTCATGTTTTTGAGCATAAAGTTGGCTTCCTGCAACTTGATATCCTCAATTACCTTGGCTTGTGCCAAAGCCTCTTTGAATGTAGCATACTGTTGTAGCTACAGCAGTAACGAGATGTTCTTGGCACAAATCTTCATGAACATTCAAGGTAATTTTATGGTAGGAATGGGGAATGGCAATTTCACCATTAATCTTCTCCACATTTTTTCATATTATTCTATCGGCTCGTCACGCTAAGTTAGCACATCCAGATTAGAAATATTAGCCTATTTCTTGATGCTAAAGGAATAGCGTTCAAGAAAGGCATCAGCTAATTGCTCAAATCTTATTATATTGTGCTTCTTTAGCTGATTAAACCACTCTCAGGAAGGCCTTAAAAGTGTCATGATGAACGTGCATAACAATAAGGCATCATTTCTTGCTATCTAAAAGCAAGCGTCTATAAAGCTCGTTAGATGTTCTTGTGCGTCTTCATCACCCTTGAAATTATCTATCCTTGGAATATCAAAATGCTCAAGGCATGTTAGAGTAGGCACTGAAGGATCCAAAGGCTCGTTATGGATTTTCTTAGAGTCAATTTTTGAATAGTCGTGCCTTGTCTCTTAATGGCTTTAATTTTCTCAACCAATGCCTTAGAGGCCTCTGAAGACAGAAAGTCCTCCCTAAGTTGATGCGTATGTGGCTTAGGAGGTACTATCTTCCTTGTGTGAGATGGAGGTCTTTTCTCTTCCTCCTCTTTAGCTTAGGAGCTTTTAGGATATTCTTGTTTGTATCCATCTCCCGCTATTACTTCATGTTGTCTCTGCCTTTGACTATTGAGCGGTGGTAGCTACTCCCTTTGTTTAGTAGTAACATGAGTACGAGCATCTCTATGCTCTTGGTGCATCTCGTCTTGTGAGAAATCCTTCCTATGTGTGTGCTCTTGATGCTCATCTTGAGGATATAGGCTAGCCCTAGCTAGCTGATCCTCATGTTCTATGCATTCCTTTTGAGTAAGGATACACTCCTCGTGCATGTGTTGCTCATATAAACTTTGTCTTATGAGCATTTATGCTTGAATATATTCATCTTCGATACGTTGCCTCTCTAGGTGAGAATCCTCCAATTGGTCTTGGAGGATTTGGCATTTTTGCTCTAATGCCAGTCGATGTGACCTATCGATCTGGTCAACCATGGGAGGCCTTTGATACCCCTACTCTATACAAGCAACTTTATGGGTTTTGTACCAATTGAACTGATGTGCTATGCCTTTGCCTCTATCTATAAATATGGCATTGGCCTCCTTATATGTCCTATATTACAAACCACCATGTGCAGATAGTAGGTGCATGACAGTAGGGTCCTTGGAAGCCTCCCCATATTCTCTAGTAGTGTGGACGATACTCCTACTACGATCACTCGAGGCTCGGGTGGGTGGAGTGGAAGGCTTGCAGCCTAGCTACTCTAGAACACTACCTAGACCTTCTAGCTACCTAGACTACCATTTCTCATGTGGCGATGTACCATTATCTCTCACCTTTGATATATCAATGGTGATTTTGCATGTTGGACCACACATGGGATTATGGCTAGTTATATTCTTGATAGCGAGCCTATCTGTCTACCCCTGAATGGGTGCATCTCTAGTCCTTCTATACTCAAAATGTGGAGCCATAGATCCTCCAGTGGACTTAGTACATAGGGGCACCAATCTGGTCCCCTGCACAATAAACTCTTCAACCGACCCCATGGACGCATGTGTATTATGGTCTCGGTAATGGCTCTCAAGTGGAACACCCTCATGCTAGAAAGTTTCTTGTTCTAATCTGTGCCTAGGGGAGTGTACTGAAGCTCCTCTATTTGGTTTTTGCTTTAATGGATCTGTAGCACCCTAAAATTGGTGTAGTAAACCTTTAGTAAAAAGATAAAAAATTGAATTTTAATCTCGAAACCGCCCGTTAACCGCTCTCCCCATTTTTTGCACCATTTTTAGGATTTTTTTGACCGTTGGACGATATCGTTGCCAATCAGACGAAATCATCCCAGATCGGACGAATTCGTCTAGAACAGAACGTCCAGACGATTTCATCCCAAAACCAAATTTTCATAATTAGATTCTATTTCAACAACCTCTCCAACTTGGGTAGAAGCGTGTCTGTGTAGGTGGAGATTCCTCCATTGGAGATCTCCTAGATTGGGATGATCCCCAACCTCCTAACCTCCCCCTAATCCTATATAAACTCAATTTTTTCTAGTTTATCCCCTTGATTCCCTAGTTGATCATTTCCCTGCAACTCTAGTTTTTTCTATATTAGAACATCCTCGCCCCCATCATTTACATTTGTATTTTTGATTTTTCATTGTAGGTTTTCACTATGCTTCAGCTGAAGGAAGCTCGGATCATTGCAGGTGATTCCAGATGATTTCAAATGATCCTGTCATAGATCGACACTATTTTTGGCATGATAAACATCATATGCACAACCTGGTACAAAATGGAAAGGTTACAACATTTCTTCATTGGGAAAGAAATCCTCAAGATCAACAGGTGAATCAATGCGATCCCAATCGATAGCATATTTATTAAGATACAAAATTTTATATGGATATACTAGATTGCAAAGTGGAGTGGTCAAATCAATTGAGACCATGTTTATGGAATGGAATTGATCTCCAGGACCACATGGACTAACCTCTAGAAAATCTGCATAGTCCTCATACCCATGATCCGACTCTAATGGCACAGGTGCAAAAGGGTCTTTTTGTGAGGACTACAAATAACTGGATCCTACTTATGTACTGAATGCAAAATAGGATCATTCAACTCATGAAGCTACATGTACATCGATGGAAGGGGATTAACCAACTAATGGATTTGATCTAAGTTTAATCATCTTGCTCTTAGACACATACCAACATGTAGCTTCCTATAGACCTCATCGATGTCAATGGGTTAATGACGATGACGCAAATAAGAAGGCCAAGGTAGGCCCTCTCTAGCTCATCTTCTTCATCACTGTCATAATAAAACCCTTCATTCACCCCAACTCCTGGAGGGTGCTCCTCTAAGTGAGGCCTCATAAATCTCACTTCTTGCATACTATCATCGCCATACAAAAAAATTGGATAATTATACCTCATGTACGATGCTATAGAGAAAATTGGTTCGGTCTCTTCCCCTGGATGATTAATTTTGGAGAGGATATCTTCGATATCCTATACCGATTCCATAGGAAATAGATGATGCACATACAAAGGCCTTACATAAGTGCCTTCGACTTCATCCCCATATTCATCGTCATTTGGGGAATCTTCATCTGCCTCATAGCCTGGTCCACTCATATCGGAGGTGGATTCTACTCCATCTTCATTACAAAGATCTCCTAACTTGAGATCGCTTGCAGTAATGGGGTTGCACCCCTGCATGTTTATGTTGTCTACTACCTCATGGTTTTGGTGTCCTAGTTGATCTATGGGGTTCATCTCAGCTTTGGTCTGCTCAAGGGGCCATTCACGATGATCTTCGAGTGGCTCAATGGTGATGGCAAATATCATAGGGTGATTCCTCCAAAATTTGGAAGGATCTGGATGATATGGATTAAAATCCACATCATCCACCATGCTAAGGTACAAATGATCTATGGATGCTATGAGCATATCCTCCTACCCACATATCTATAACCCTACACCGAATCTATCAATGACTAACTGATAATGAGGTTCCAATGGAGTCCTTTGTCCTTGTTCAAATATACCAAGGCCATATCCATACCAATGATATAGCTCTAAAATATGCATGGCATACTCTGGATTAGACAAATAGCAAACTTTTATTGTAAAATGTTCCTCGTCACCTTCATCCATGGGCTCTCATGTTGGAAGTTGATCTAGCCCCACATAGATGAATTTAGTCTGGTTAGGCGGCTCTCCCAATGGAACCACTGATCCAACTAGGTAACGATGGGTGGATGGTCTTCCCATCTCTTTCGTAGTCTTTAGAATTGGTTGGAAGGTCAAATTCTACACAAGGTACTCGCCTAATCCGGTATTAGTGAGATGTACTGTAACTCACGATGCGGATGACCCTGCTGAAGATGTAGGTGAGGTAGGCTGAGGTGCCTCCTCGACTTTGTCTTGGGGTTCCTCAACTTCCATGGGAATGGGAATGTCCTCGGTTATTCTCTTGAGCTTGAGCTCTTTCTCTTTTTTGTCCATCTTCACCTTTAATTTCCTATCATCCTGACACATGACTGATGTCGATGATTTCAAGGAAGTGGTAGTGGTATGCTTTGATCTGTGTGACATAGATGACATTGGTTGAGACTGTACTGTCATTTTACCTCTTTGTTTCCTTATTTATGATGAGGGCCAAACATCTAGGTGTGTTGATGGGAGTATGAAACCCCTAAGCAAATCTACCAGATTTACAAACTTAAATGATTCCTCATCCGAAGCCACCATGTGAACCAGTCCCTTGTGAATATATTTCATGCATTGATGTAGTATCGATGGGACACAACATATTTCATGAATCCAAGGTCTATCGAGTAAAATTTTGTATTGCATGGAACCTTCTATCACATGACACATTACCAAAATGGTCTTTAGACCTACCTGTATGGGTAGGATAATTGTGCCGATAGTCAAACATAGTGCATCATTAAACACTCTCAATGTAAATGTAGTTGGCCCAATATGTTATTTAGGTAGCTTCAAATGACTTAATGCCTTGGTTGTTATTATGTTGATCTATGAGCTAGTATAAATCACGACCCTTTTAAATGGCATGTGATTCACACACATGATTGTATGCAACAACGGGTCGACCGTAGTTGTAGAAACCATTCTTATATCATGATCGTAAAATTGGATCATCGGTTCCTAACACTATTGTACATGTCCCACAAAATTTGTGAATGTATGCTCATTCTGGGCCTATACGTAAATGGACTTTAAAATGTCCATAAGATTCTCCTTGTGCCTTAGGGAATGTTGAATTAATTCATATATTGACAACTTCATAGGAGTAGTCTACAGGTTTTGGACCAACCTGCTCCTTAGGGTCACCACCGATCTTGTTGGTGGGCTTGAAATATTCTATGTCAATCACTGATTCGGTGTGGCTTGTATCTGAATAGGATCACAAGGTTTATTTTGCTATTCATATCTACCATTCCTAGTAACAACATTGACCATGCCTATGAACCCTTGGGTAGGTGGTTGGACTCGTACCTGGTTTACTTGACCAACATTGTTCTGAGGTGCCTCATGATTCGGTAAGGGGTTCTTGTAAATCCCTATATTTTGATTGTCAGGTGCTTGCAGGTTGTGAGGCAATACAAGCTCACCCTTGTTGATCATATTTTGCACTAGGTGTTTGAAAGACCAACATACCTCGATGTCATTCCCTTTCATTCTATGAAAGATGTAAAATATATCATCTTGAAACCCCTTTGGTTTGGGTTTATTGGGGTATATCATCTTGACTTTAGGAAATCTGATTGCCTTGGCCTCACATAACTAATTAAAAATCACCATCAACGATCTTGTCAATGACGTGAACTAGCAAGGCAGGAGTTGCTCTTTATTTTTTCCCTTGTAGTTATTACGCTTACATACTACGCAGGAGGAGGTTGGGCCTGATAATTCTACTTCTATTGCCCCTTGTCCTCCCATTGGAGATTTAATACCACTTTATTTACATGGGCTTGCTTGACCTAATGCTTTGTGGTTCTCTTCTTCTATCCCTCTCATGTTTTTGAGCTTAAAGTTGGCTTCCTGCAACTTGATATCCTTAATTACCTTGGCTTGTGCCAAATCCTCTTTGAATGTAGCATACTGTTGCAGCTACAGTAGTAACGAGATGTTCTTGGTACAACTCTTCATGAACATTCAAGTTAATTTCATGGTAGGAATGGGGAATGGCAATTTCACCATTAATCTTCTCCACATTTTTTCATATTGTTCTATCGGCTCGTTGCGCTAAGCTAGCACAGCCAGATCAGAAAGATTAGCCCGTTTCTTGATGCTAAAGGAATAGCTTTCAAGAAAGGCATCAGCTAATTGCTCAAAGCTTATTATACTATGCTTCTTTAGCTGATTAAACCACTCTCAGGCAGGCCTTAAAAGTGTCATGATGAATGTGCATAACAATAAGGCATCATTGCTTGCTATCTAAAAGCAAGTGTCTAGAAATATCGTTACATGTTCTTGTGCATCTTCATCACCCTTGAACTTATCTAACCTTGCAATATCGAAATGCTCAAGGTAGGTTGGAGTAGGCACTGAAGGATCCAAAGGCTCATTATGGATTTTCTTAGAGTCAGATTTTGAATAGTCGTGCCTTGTCTCTTAATGGCTTTAATTTTCTCGGCCAAGGCCTTATAGGCCTCTGAAGATAGAAAGTCCTCCTCCCTAAGTTGATGCGTATGTGGCTTAGGAGGTACTATCTTCCTTGTGTAATATGGAGGTATTTTCTCTTCCTCCTCTTCATCTCAGGAGCTTTCAGGATATTCTTGTTCGTATCCATCTCCCGTTGTTGCTTCATGTTGTCTTTGCCTTTGATTATTGAGCGGTGGTAGCTGCTCCCTTTATTTGGAAGTAACATGAGTACGAGCATCTCTATGCTCTTGGTGCATCTTGTCTTGTGAGAAAGCCTTCCTATGTGTGTGCTCTCGATGCTCATCTTAAGGATATAGGCCAGCCCTAGCTAGTTGATCCTCATGTTCTATGCCTTCCTTTTGAGTAAGGATACACTCCTCATGCATGCACTGCTCATATAAACTTTGTCTTATGAGCCTTTATGCTTGAATATATTCATCTTCGATACGCTGCCTCTCTAGGTGAGAATCCTCCAATTGGTCTTGGAGGATTTGGCATATTTTCTCTAATGCCAATCGATGTGACCTATCTATCTGGTTAGCCGTGGGAGGCCTTTGATACCCCTACTCTATACGAGCAACTTTATGGGTTTTGTACCCATTGAACTGATGTGCTATGCCTTTGCCTCTATCTATAAAGATGGCATTGGCCTCTTGATGTGTCCTATATTACAAACCGCCATGTGCAGATAGTAGGTGCATGACAGTAGGGTCCTTGGAAGCCTCCCCATGTTCTCTAGTAGTGTGGACGATACTCCCACTACGCTCACTCAAGGCTCGGGTGGGTGGAGTGGAAGTCTTGCAGCCTAGCTACTCTAGAAAACTACCTAGACCTTCTAGCTGCCTAGACCACAATTTCTCATGCGGCAGTGTACCATTATCTCCCACATTTGATATATCAATGGTGATTTTACGTGTTGGAACACACATGGGAGTATGGCTAGTTCTATGCTTGGTAGCAAGACTATCTACCTACCCCTAAATGGGTGCATCTCTAGTCCTTCTATACTCAAAATGTGGAGCCATAGATCCTCCAGTGGACTTAGTATGTAGGGGCACCAATCTGGTCCCCTGCATAATAAACTCTTCAGTCGACCCCATGGATGCATGTGCATTATGGTCTCGATAATGGATCTCAAGTGGAACACCCTCATGCTGGAAGGTTTCTTGTTCTGCTCTGTGCCTAGAGGAGTGTACTGAAGCTCCTCTATTTTGGGTTTGCTTTACTGGCTCTATAGCACCCTAAAATTGGCGCAGTAAACCTTTAGTAAAAAGATAAAAATTTGAATTTTAACCCCAAAACTGTCCGTTAACCACTCTCCCCATTTTTTGCATTATTTTTAGGAGTTGTTTTGACCATTGGAAGATATCATCACCGATCAAACAAAATCATCCCAGATCGGATGAATTAGTCTAGAACAGAATGTCCAAACGATTTTGCCCCAAAACCAAATTTTCATAATTAGATTCTATTTCAACAGCCTCTCCAACTTGGGTAGAAGTGTGTCTGCATAGTTGGAGATTCCTTCGTTGGAGATCTCCCAGATTGGGATGATCCCCAACCTCCTAACCTCCCCCTAATCCTATATAAACTAGGATTTTTCTAGTTTATCCCCCTGATTCCCTGGCTGATCATTTCCTTGCAACTCTAGTTTTTGTTGTATTAGAACATCCTCGCCCCCATCATTTGCATTTATATTTTCAAGTTTTTATTGTAGGTTTTCACTGTGCTTCATCTAAAGGAAGCTCGGATCATTGCAAGCGATTTCAGATGATTTTAGATGATCTTGTCGCAGATCGACAATGATCTCTTACGATTGGAGGTGATCTCGACAACAGTTCATATTAGGGGTAGCCAGAGCCCTGAGTTTGCATTTCTCATCTTTCTTCTTTATTTTACTATGCATTAGCTTGATTTATTTTTATTCTACATCCTGGAGTTCACCTCATTTAGCATAAATGCATGATAAAGTTAAAATAAGTTATTAAAACAATGCATTTCCTTTAATCTGCTATCTAGATTTATTAATTAAGCATTCATATTGTCATTTTTATTATTTTGCATTATTCTTGTAGTAGCATTTTCAGTTTTTGGTGTATGTTTTTGTGATTGCAGGATTCTAACAGATTCGTCTGATGAATTTATCAAATTGACGATGATCTTGTCTGATTTCAGGTGATCACCTATGATCTGAGATGATTTTGTACAATTGCAGATGATCCTGTCATATTCGGGATGATCTAGACTCTTACAAGCTTCATAATCTTCATCAGACATCTGGAATCAGGTGCATTCTTTCTTATTCAGTATATTCCTGGTATTTAGGATTCATTCATGCTTTATGTATTCATATAAATTGGTATTTCATATAGAATAACTTAGATTCATTCTAACCAACCTAGGGATATGAATAATTAAAGTAAAAATGAACACATCAAACCCATTCTCAACCTAGGCATGGAAACTACCACTCAAAGTTTCCTGGTGAACCCCACCATCCATCAAAAATTCACCCTTATACCCCTCCCCCGAGAGGCGTGACCTTCAAAGGGCCTCTCAGTCCGAGGTATTGTTCCATCCTTCTCGCATCCCCCTTCTAGGCATGGATCCTTTAGCCTGAAGGTAAGGATGTGAAAAATTTGGGTCGATACATTTTGGTGAACCCGACGTGAAACTAAAACCTTTTGAAAACAATCCAAAAGAAAAAAAAACATCTAGAATCATTAGACAAACAATTAAAATCGCATATCATGTTTAGATGGTAGATTATAATAAAAGATGAGTTGTCACCATAAATGTTGAAAATAAATTAACAGCCATAGAGATTACGTCTATGCTTAGAGTATCTCAAACGAATACAGTCCAACCTTTATGGGATGAACTTGATAGGAGATTAGATATTATTTCATCTAGATCAACCGAACTTGGGCAAATCAAGAGGTTTGTCCTAGATAGAATCCTGGATCCTGATCAGGTAACTGTGTACCATGAACTTCAGAGAGCTTTCCATAGGTGGTTAGCTAATAAAAGAGCACTTGTGTCTTCTTAATTGTACACCTTTGAAGAACACCTTTAAAACGCATTTGTAGTACATAAGTTTCTATCTCATATAGAGGATCAAGAAGTCATTCTTACAGATAGGAAAATATGGAATAGAGTTCCTAGAGCTGTGTTATATCGAGAGTATTGACATGAAATTTATCTTTACAAGTTCGAGTATGAAGCAGATCATATTACTATAGCACACTTTGTTAAATTTTTGAAAAACCATTTTCAATTTGAAGAAGAGCATTTCATGACTCCTGATGAACTTGATCCCATCAACGATATCCATAAACTATTTATACAAAACTAAGTCATTTATGTTATTATTGTTATTTCTTGTAACTAGAATGCTATTTGTTATCTTTATAATAATATTATAAAACACAAAAAAAAAAACAAAACATAAACAAAAAAAATCAAAACATTTCCCTTTTAAGTATTATAGTAGGTATATAATTAAAATATATACCTCTCAAACCTATTGCATATATATATATATATATATATATATATATATATTATATATATTTTTATATATATATATATATATTTGCTGAAATCTAAGTTTAAGCACAATGCCTAGAATTAGGAATGGAAAACAGACTGAAGAAGAAGAAGATTGGTTAGGAAAACCATTAAATAACCCAGATGTCCTTCTTGAAGATCAAATTCCAGAAGAAGAAACCCTAGACCAGCAAGAAGAAGATCTTGCTGTAGGAAATGAACAAGAAGAAACTAATAGAGAGGAAGGATCCTCATCCCCTAAAATGTCTTCGGGAGGAGCTGTCACATTTGAAAACATGGATCACTTCTAGAAATTCATTAATACTAATATTGGTGTTCTTAATAGAGCAGTCCACATGGACAAGGATCAAATTAGTGACACTCAAGCAACTCTAGAAGACGTATTTCACACATGCACTAATCCCTTGTCCTTTATTGAACAAGAGAGTGATCAAGCTAGACCATCCAATTTGGATATGGCCACTGCGATCCGAAACATGCAACAACAACAGGTTACCCAACCATCTAAAGTGTCTGTTAGCAAGCCTAGGGTCATTCCTGCATAAAAGAAACCATCATTTACTGCTCTATTTCGCAAAGCTATTGAGCAATATGCCTCAAATCAGCAAAAATCCAAAACAAAACCAAACACCAATTACCAACAATCTGGGATACAACATAATACTATTACAAATCCTCTTCATAATACTCTTCCTACCAACGCTTTGCATAATAGCAATATAACATCTAATCATTATGTCACACCATCATACACTCATAAATCCCATACCTATGTCCCACTAAACCAATATGGTGGACAAACTAGTAATATTGAAACCATGGTGAAATAGTTAGTTTCCCGCATGGATCAGATAGATCCCTACCATCCCTGGTACAATTATCAAGAGATGTGTAGTCAACCTCTAGATCCTATAGTTGTAGCACAACCGTATCCTAAACATTTTCCTATTCCTGTTTTGCCCATATATAAAGGAACCAAAGATCCCATAGAGCATCTTCGTATGTTTAGGATAGCATGTCATGATATATCGCATGATGACTTATTATTGCTAAAAATGTTCCCAAAAAGTTTAGGAGGAATGGCATTAGAGTGGTATTATCAATTACCCACTAATTCTTTGAGGAACTTCGAAGAAACTGCTGAGTCTTTTGTTCATCAGTTTAGTGCCTACATCGAAAGGCATGTGACCATTAAAGACTTGTACAACTTAAAACAAGACAAAGATGAATGCTTTGCCGATTTCCTAGCTAGGTGGAGACAATTGATAGGAAAATTGCACTTTGTGTTGCCTTATAGGGAGATGTTGGACATCTTTATTAATAATTTACAAGAACAACTATCCTACGAATTATCAACTACTACCTTGACCACCTTCGATTAGGCTATAGACTTAGCCAGATGAGTGGAAGATTCTCTCATTAGGAGAGGACAACTTAAAAAGAAAGACAATGAGAAAACATCCAGAAATCAATATAAAAATAAACAAGTTGTGGGTGATGGAGTCATTGATAGTAGAAATATTGCGATTGTTAATTTCGTGAAGACAATAGAGAATTTTATACTAAAACCTCCTGATAAACCTCCTCGAGAATTTACTAGATTAAATCAACCTTTATCAACCATTCTCCCACAATTATTAGAGCAAGGTTTGATTCAATTACCAACTATCCGAGAACCTGATCCAACTATACCTAGATATAGAGCTGATTTACATTGTGACTTCCATAGAGGACCTGGACACACTATGAACTCTTGTAAAAGATTAAAACATAAAATACAGGACCTGATTGATAACAATGAGATGGAGGTACAAGCCTTTCAACCTAAACAAAATCCTCCTAATAATGCTCAAAAGAACATTCCTCAAAACCAGAATCATAATGCCAATCAGTCATTGGACATATTTCAACATCCTTTACCAAAGCATGGCAAGGAAGTGGCTAATCAAATTGAACATCATAATGTTCCCCCTCCTACCCAATATGTGGGAACTATTAGTGGGCATTTACCTGCTCATGAGCCAAAAATATTTGACACAACCTTATCTATGGTTACAACCAGGCCTCTACATAATATTCAAACACTTGATCTTAGTGATACAGAATATGAGACTAAGAGTGATATGGAAATCACCTCAAATCAGTCGAATAGCTCTGAAGATGAATCAGATCCTATTCTCCCTATCACAAGTCATATGGTCCTAGAAAAACCATTTCCAAGAAGAGTCACTACTCGACCATCATCTCACCAATTAATTTCTAATGAGCAAGCCATAAATGCTAGACCAAGACCCATTCATCATCCACAAAATAATATTGTGGGTACCATCGGAGCTGTTACTAGACAACAGGCTCAAAACTCTCAACAAGATCAAATGCAGAACAATGGATCAACTCCATTTGTTTTGAAAGTTCCTAATAAATGGAATTAGATACCTAATGTGCAACCTAAACCTCCTTATAATATTAATGAGCAACTATCAAACATCACGGCTAGAATTTCCCTTTTGGACCTTTTAAGATCCTCTCCTACACATAGAGATGAATTAATGTTCACATTAATCCAGATGATGGTACCACAAGACATTCAACCTAAAGCCATGGATAATACTATAATAACTCGTGAAGTTGATTGTATTGACTTTCGAGATAGAGACATACCTCAACATAGTTTACATAAGGATAACCCCTTATATATTACTGCCTTAATTGGAGATGTAGCAGTTAAACTAGTCTTGATTGATAATGGTTCATCTTTAAAAATATGCACTTTTGACTTCTACCATATATTTGGGTTTATAAGTGATGAAATGAAAAGAACTGATATGATCATAAAAGCTTTCAATGACGAAACACAAGAAACATGTGGAGTTATTACCATCCCATTGTAGGTTGGTCCGAGAACCTTGGATACGATCGTGTTTATTGTACATTGCCCTGCATCGTACAATATACTCTTGGGTCACCCTTGGATCAATGCAATGTGATCCATTCCCTAAAATTTACATCAATGTGTTAAATTCAAATTTAAGAATCAGTTGGTTACCATTCATGGTGATCCTAGACCCTTTGATATGTGTGCTTTGGCAGAACTTGTTGGAGTTTAATTTTTCCCTGCTTTGTCATCCACACATCCTAATTCTCATTATCCATATAAACGTGTGAAACACACACCCACAATGCCATCTACTTCTTCTCCATAAGTTCCACCTCTACATACAACTCAACCATCCTCTAAACAAACTACATTAGGACCTCAGAAAGATCCTAATCCCACAACCAAGGCTTCTTGTTCTACTCCTATAAATTCTATACCTATAATAGAATCATCCATAGACATCTCTACAACATCTACATCCACCAAAGGCATAGTTTCTACATCAAAAGATGTAGGAAATGTTCCTTCTACCCCTTATGCTCTTACTGACGAGCTCTTACCCGATTTATCTAAAATTCTTATATCAGAGAAAATGAATGCTGCTATGCAAGATTCCCTTATTTTAAATAATTTGTCACCATATCCTCATACCTTGGGTCTCCCACAGCCTATGGGAAGTATTTACCAAGTCGAGAGTTGTGCTTTTATTTATAAGGGATATGACTAGGGTAGAATACCCAAAAACATCAAGACTTATTATGATGGATATGCTCGATGTTATTTTACTAATGAGTATATCAAAGCCAAATCTATAATGCGTAAATTGGGATATAAAGGGAAAGGTTTAGGACCTTTCCAAAATGGTATGAAAGAACCTTTTGAGGTAGAACCGTGGCCCACCCGATGTGGTGTGGGCCTATTTCCTAGTAAGGGTCAGCCCTTCCCATTTGAGGATGATGACCAACTCATGTGTTACCAAGATTATTTGGATAAACATGATGCTTTGCATTTAATGAATAAGCCACTTACATGTAATATGCTATCTATAGCTTACCTGAGATGACCATTGAATTCGATGATGAGTTGGAGGGATATATATTCCATGATGTCCCCATCGAGGAATTATTACATAATGAATTTTATTTTAATGGCTCCATACCTACCATAGCCCAGCTTGAGGCCATGACTCCTCAAGATGAATTATCCAAACTAACCTTGGAAGAATTACAAGAATTGGGCGTTTCACCCGCCCCACCTAATTTTGAGAAAAATCTACACATGGAAGTAGAAAATGTCATAAAAATTAACATTGGAACTGAGGATAATCCTCATATAATCAAAATTGGATCAGAATTGAGTCAAGAAAAATAGGATAAATACATTGCATTTCTTAAAGAATATGAAGATGTCTTTGCTTGGACATATGAATATATGCCAGGTTTAGACCCTTCTGTAGTTATGCATCACCTAGTAGTCCATTCGGATGCTAAACTTGTTAAACAAAAACTTAGAAAAATGCATCCTAAAGTGGCCTTACTAGTCAAAGGAGAGTTAGAAAAACTCTTAAATGTTATTTTTATACAAGCCATTGATTATGTTGAATGGATCTCGAATGTAGTTCCAGTAACTAAGAAAGAAGCTACCAAGGTTAGGGTTTGCATAGACTTTAGAGATATTAATGTTGCATGCCCTAAAGACGATTTTCCTCTTCCCAATATGGATCAGATCATTGATTTTACTACTGGGAGTGGAATGATATCCTTAATGGATGGATTTTCTGGTTATAATCAAATCAGGATAGCTCTTGAAGATCAGGCTAAAACAACCTTTATTACCCCTTGGGGGACGTTTTGTTGAAAAGTGATGCCATTCGGTTTGAAGAATGCAGGTGCAACATATCAATGGGCCATGACTTATATTTTTCATGATATGATGCATGATATCCTACATGATTATGTAGATGATATTATCGCTCGTTCTATTGAAGAAGATGACCATTTAGATGATTTGAGAAAAGTATTTAATTGGTTAAGGGAATATCTTATCCGATTGAATCCAGCTAAATGTATATTTGAAGTTAAGTTCGATAAATTATTGGGGGTTATAGTTTCTTTATGTGGCATCAAAATTGACCCTCTCAAGATTACGGCTATCACTGATATGTCCACGCCCACAAATATATTAGAATTACAAAGTTTACAAGGTAAGCTTCAAGCTATCGGTCACTTCATCGATAAGCTGGCGGATAAAACCAGACCCTTTCTTAAGCTTCTTAAGAAGGATGTCTTTTTCCATTGGAACTAAAAATGTCAACAAGCATTTGAACTCCTCAAACAATATCTTCTTAACCCACCTGTGCTTTCGCCGCCTAGACCTAATCGCCCATTTATATTGTATATTTTTTCTTCATATTTTGCTTTAGGAGATATGTTAGCTCAACTTGATGATGAGAAAAGAGAACGTGCCAATTATTACATTAGTAGAACATTAATCAGTTATGAAACCTGCTACACAACATTAGAGAATTTATGTCTAGCAGTCGTATTTTCTACACAAAAATTATGCCATTATATGCTCAGTCAGAAAACGTATGTTATTGCTAAATCTGATCCTTTGTGATATCTCATGAGTCGACCTTATTTATCTGGTCGCACATCAAAGTGGGTTCTTGCTCTAAGTGAGTTTGAACTCACATTTATAGGATAGAAGTCTATTAAGGATCAAATCATAGCAGATCAATTAGCTGTTGCACCCTTAGAGTCTACCCATCCCCTCATCATTGAGTTTCTTGATGAATGCCTTAAACTAGAGGTAGACCATCCAGAGCAATGGTCCTTATACTTTTATGGATCCTAATGCATGAGTGGGGCTGGTGCAAGTATTATTTTAATATCTCTATAGAAACATCTTATACCTCTGTATTTTAAATTAACGTTTGCTTGTACTAATAAAACTTTTGAATATGAGGATCTAATCCTTGGCTTACGAGCTGCCTTGGCACTAAAAATTAAAAATCTATTGGTTTTCGATGATTCTCAACTTGTTATAAATCAAATTAATGATTTTTATTAGACTAGAGATGATAAATTGTGTCCATATAAAGCATATGTATTACAATTGATATCTTTATTTGATCAAGTTACCTTGGAAGCTATTCCTCGAACTAGCAATCGTGCGGCTGATGCTATGGCTGTAGATGCATCTCTTTTACCCTTGGAGTTAGAGGAAGAATATGCTACCATAATTATTCGTTGACTCCAGGAACTCGCTTCAAATAAATCATGCTTAGAACCTTTGGATGTGTTTCTAATCAACAAAACTACTCCTAAACTTTGGTACACTGATATCTTCCATTTTCTTCAACACGGGACCTTCCCTAAAGGGTTTAACAGAAACCAACACCAATTATTGCGTAGACGAGCAAGTCACTTCGCCATAATTGGCAATACTTTATATAGGAGATCTTTTGAAGGTATCCTACTGAGATGTTTGAATCTAGAAGAAGCTAGATTAGCTTTGAGTGAAGCCCATGATGGATCTTGTGGGGGACACTTTAGTGGTAGCGCCATTACTAAGAAGCTCCTTAGGATAGGATATTTTTGGCCTACCATGGAAAATGATGCACATGATTATGTGCATCGTTGCAACAAGTTCCAGAAACATGCTGACCTTGTCCATGCGCCTGCACAAGAGCTATAGACTATTTCATCTCCTTCACCCTTTTCAAAATGGGGCTTAGACATCATTGGAAAAATCAACCCTATGTCATCTGATGGACACAAATTCATCATAACCACCATTGAGTATTTCATGAAGTGGGTTGAAGCTATGCCCTTAGCTTCTTGTACTGGAACCCAAGTTTCCAAATTTATTTTTAATCAAATTATTTGTAGGTTTAGAATTCTTGCAAATCTCATATCAGATAATGGAACTTGTTTCAAAAATAAAGATGTCAAGAAATTATGTCAAAAATATAAAATTCAACATTGTTGGTCCACTCCCTATTATCCTCAGGGTAATGGCCAAGCAAAAGCATCTAATAAAACATTAATTAAAATTATCAAAAGACTGGTCAATAAATTTTGTTGAGATTGGCACATTCAACTATATCCTGCTTTGTGGGCTTATCGAACTAGTGTTCGTACCCCCACATGCACTTCACCTTTTGTTTTGGTTTATGGTGCTGAAGCAATTTTTCTCTTTTAATTAGAAGTTCCTTCTTTGGATCTGCTACTTCAAGATACTGAAGTAGGAGATGAATATCATGCTAGAAAATTTAGTCAGCTAGAACTCCTAGATGAGAAGCACATCAATGCTTTGGAGCATCTTCGAGCCTACCAGAACAAGCTTAAATGAGCATACCTCAAGAAATATCATCATCGATCCTTTGATATCGATGACCTTGTCTTGAAAGAAAATAAAAAAAATACTAATGCCACTAAAGATCTTAAAGGTAAATTCGAGCCCAATTGGCTTGGACCATATATTATCATTGCAAAATTTGGCTTGGGAGCATACAGATTAGCTACCTTAGATGGTAAATATCTTAAAGAACCTATGAACATTATGCATCTTAAGCGCTATTATGCATAATTCTGGTCATTTCATCATTGTATATATTGTTATTTTGCATATTGTTTCATTTTAGTCATCCATATAAAAATTTCAAAAAACAATCACATTGTGTATCTTCTCAATTCATCAATCAAAATCAAAATATAAAAACATCCAAATCATCCAAATCTTCAAAAACATCTTTTATTTTTGCACCTGTCAATTCTTGAAGTATTACAGTTATATTTTCAGTTATTTTGGATAAATTAGCATTTATTTGGAATCCCGCACTTTCACACTCATATGAATAAATCTCTTGATTTTATTTGGTATGATTATTAATCTCTCTTTTATCAAAGTCCACAGTTGAATTAAATAAAGTTCTGAGCATAGAGAATTGATCTTGTTATTTATTTGAACCAAGTATATCTCTTCACATTAAAATGATTTCATTACAAATTCAATATGATGTTACATAGTAGGAGTGGTTTCTTGAGCGAAAAGTTTCCTCTGCTATCCTATCATGCACATGGTCTAGAATCTTTGAGAATTGACAAAAGGACAAGCTCACCTCTTCTTAGAATAAAAATCCCTTGCTCTACAGCCAATCCGAGCAAGTATCCCTAGTATAGGAAGAAAAAGGAAATTCAAAGAAAATGAGAAAAAGAAAAATATCATTTTGTACCATCGCAGCAATATTTTAGCATTAGTACAAAAAAAAAAAAAAGTAAGAGAAAAGAACAAGAAAAATGCAAATAAATCCCTTTCCCTACCCCTTGAAAATAAAATAAGGGTGAATGAGCTTGAATCCCTGGAATTCTCAATTATTCGAAAACTATGAGGTAAGCCCCATAACAGGTGGTTTGTGCCCAACCCACTTGGCCTTGGGTAATTCCTAGCGTGGTGATATGTCTATCACATTAGCGACCTTCTTTTGTACATACCTATGTCTGCTTATGGATCAGCTAGCTCTTAATGACCCAACTTACATAGTAATCTGGTATGGTTACATGCATATAAATCATGGTCAACGAACACTTATTTGGTTAATTCAAATTACTTGTATCAAATTATCTTGCTCAAAATTGGTAAATGAACAATATAATTGCACACACATTTGTATTTGAGATATTTTGTATCATTATGATAAATCAAGATCAACAATGAACTCACATTTGCACATGAGGGTTCCTTATAAATCTACATTTTGTCTTTGAGATAATTTAAAATATTTATGCAAATATTTTGGAATAATTTCATCTTCTTATTTGAGAACATTTTCTTAGCATAAAAACAATTAAATACATTTCTTTCCAAAATCCAAAATTTTCTTTCAAAACATCTTCAAAAATCTAGCAAATAAAGTCACATTTATATATACTTTCGACTTTCGCAACGATGGTATAGTTCCTAAAACCTAAATTAGAATTTTATGCCTAGTGCAAGTCCTCATCTTATATATTTTCTATTTATCTCAAAATCAAAAACCAGTTATGCAATAAAAATATTTTTGGATTTCGCGATGATGGTATAAGTCTATACCTATAATTCTATGCCTAGCGCAAACCATCGTTCCACTTTTGATTTCTCATTTATTTTAATTCATACAAACATATGGCTTACATCATTATGTTACACAATTGTGCTTTAAAAAGAACACACACTTTTTCTATTTCATTTCATTATGTCAACATTCAATTTTGCAACGATGGTATAATTTCTAAGGAATTGTTCAAAATTTTATCACACTTAGGAATTTTATGCCTAGCAAAAATCATATTTTTTCTTATATATTGCATACATAATATTTTTATGAAAATCTAAAAGTAAATCATCACCATCATCATTTTTCATCATCACAAACACAAAGTCTTAAGACAGTCTCTTAAACACTCTTTTACTTTTAGCAATATTTCTATAATGGGATTAGCTTGACGACCTAGCGAGCAGCGACTCCATGAAATGGTCATATAACAGCGACAATGTCCTTTGAAATTATTGCTAGAAGTCCCTTTATTTTTCATCAAATTACACCACAACAACCAATTTGTTTACATCAGATTATTTCATTTAAATTTTATGGCATGACATAAAATTATATTATTGCCAAATGACATAATTACATGAATAATCAATCAACAATTCAAAAAAATTAAAAGCATCATAAAATATATGGACAAGTCATATAAAAAAAAAAATCATATATATATATATATATATATATATATATTTATATATATATATATATATATCAGAAATATATGTACATCATATCACAACTAGATTGGTATGCCACAATCTATACCCTGGCATACTCAATCCTCTCAAAAATATATAGTCCAGCCAAAGAGCAGCTAGTCTCGAGAAGCCCTCGAGCTCTCAGCCTCATCTCCTCTCCCACCCTGGCATGGAGGAGGTGGTCCCATCGAGGTCCATGCTATATTGTGGGTCCTCACCATCGATCGTGAGGATGTCCTCGATGATCCCATCGTGATCGGCTCCGTAATAAAGGCTGGAAACGGTATCCTCTAGTTCTTTGGAACCACATGATAGTACAATCCTTGATAGAATGCGGTCTAAGCAATAGATCATGCCAGATCCCGAGTGCTCGCCCCTCTGCTCTGTGCCCTGAGTTGTGTAGCCTCATCCTATAGTGTCTACACCTGAGCTCGAAGATGGGCAATATCAGCCCAAAGAGCCGCCATCTCATTGCTCTCCCCCACCTCGATACCCTTGCCCTTATCGGGTGATGCTGAACTATCTCTCTACTGAGAAGGGAGTACCTCCTCTCTCCTCTTTGGCTGTTGTGGTCTCTTCAGAGACTATGGTGCTCTCCGACATCTCTCTTGAGGAG
>JAQPPZ010016070.1:0-66862 GCA_028583015.1 Wollemia nobilis | reverse complement strand
AAAGGAATGGCATAGATAACAATAGTAAGCAATAATAAGCAAGTGCAAAAATCACCACACACAATTGAGACACAATATTTAACGTGGTTCCCCCAATGTGGGGTAGTCCACAAGATAATCTCCTTATAATATTTTATAAATAAATAGGGATATTTATCTTAATACAAATGATTACTTTGATCTTCTCAAAGCTAGGATGTCCTGATTTGCTCAAGTCGGCTCCACTGATTTGCTCAGCTAGGCTATCCATTGATCTGATCAACTAGGCTATCCACTGATCTACTCAGCTAGGCAATCCACTAATCTACTCAGCTAGGCAATCTTGATCTCCTCAGGTGGGCTCTCCACTGATATGCTCAGCTAGGAAATTCACTTATCTACTAGGCTAGGCAATCCTAATCTGCTAAGGTGGGATCTCCACTGATGGCTCGACTAGGCAATTGGTGTTGGTATATTTTTCTATTTCTATTCTCTCTTTTATTGCTCACAAATTTGCCTCAATGCCTTCTCACAAGTCTCAAAAAATCCTGCTCAAATGCTATCCCAATTATGTACTCAAGGCCTTCACAAAAGGCTCAAACAATCCTACTCAAATGTTGTTCCAAATTTGTACTCAAGGCCTTCACAAAATGCTCAAACAATCCTACTCAAATACTATCATAGATTTATCCACAAATTTATCCCAAAAGCCTTCTCAAAGGCTCAATCAATCATGCATAAAAGTTGCCTCAAATCTGTCTAGAAATTATGTCCCAAAATCCTTCTCAAAGGCTCAATAAATCATGCACAAAATCTGCCTCAAATATGTCCAAAAATTCTATCCCAAAAGCCTTATCAAAGGCTCAATCAATCATGCTCAAGTAGCACTCAAATATCATCCACAAATCAACGAAGTCAAGGCTCAATGATGAACTCAACAATGAATGGCAATGTACTCTTCAATGGATGACAACAATGATCCACAATGATCTCAATAATGTATGACAAACACTCTCTCAAATGGATGACAACAATGATCAACAATGTATGACTAATACTCTCTCAAATGGATGATAACAATGCTCAACAATGAACTCTCAAATATATGGCAAATGAGCTCTCTAATGAAAACCTCTCCAAGAAATAAAAATGAGGACTTTAACCAACCAAGGACAATATACACAAGTGATAGCAATAGGTTCTCAATAATATCTTCCTCGTGCAATGTCAATAAGCTCTCAAGAAACAATCACAACTCCCTCAAGCAACAAGCTCTCAAATATCCAACAATGATCTCCTCAAATGAAAGACAAATGTATCTACAAGTGACTAGAAAAAGATCTCCTCAATGGTATCAAATAGTGACAATGTAATAAAAAAGTAACCAACAATAACCTCCTCAAAGAAATGGCAAAAACCTCCTCAATAATAACATTACTCTCAATGAACTCCACTAAAGTAATTATGAACTCAAGCATCAATTTTATCCACAAAATTGATTTTCTAATCCATCCACTTTTTCTTAATAGCCAAGGCACATCATCAAGCAATTTGTTTTCAACTTAAAACCCTAACTCATGCATGTATTCTAACTCAAGGTAGCAATTAAATAGCTCTCAAGTTCCTAGTTCAATTTCATAATCAAATCATGCACTAGGACATATAACAAGTTCAACACTTTTCAACCTTATGACTCCATAATTTTATTAATACATACAACAAATAGCTATGCTTTTATTTTTAATTCCACACCTTATAACTCCACATACGGCAATCACAAATATTTAACTTCACACCTTATAATTCCCTAAGCACATACAACAATCATTTATTTATACTAAATACCTTATAACACCCTAGTTATAATAGAAATAATTTTCAATGCACCAAAACTTTGGCAATATCAAATATTACCATGTGCTAGAGATAAATACATTTTTATGAAATTCGTAGCCTTTGCAACCTTTGAAATCATTAATGCCTTTGCCAAAATTAATGTGCCTTCACCATATTTGAAGTTGTTAATGCCTTGCCAAAAACAATGCGCCTTCACACCTTTGAAATCATCAATGCCTTGACAAAAACAATGCATCTTCACACCTTTGTGGGAATCAAAATTTGTTCCTCTCACCTAGTGCCGTGAGGTGCTTACCATGTGGGAGTCATACCACATTGGTATTTAATTAGAAACACCCAATTTTTTTTGCGCTCAAATCTAAAAACTTAAGTTGCCTTCCTTAGAAAAACACTTTACCCCTAGCAGGATTCAAACAACGAACCTACCTTGTGCAAAGTTTGTACGCTACCAACTACGCTCTAGGCTCCTACATGACGTCACTTTCCCACACTGTATCTTTGACCTTGCTCTCAAATGAATTTTATTTTTCCTTCTTTCTTCGCTGCTCCCCTTTCGATGACTCTCACTCATGCGTTATTCCCCATCACTAATAATCAAAGGTTTTTACCTTTTATTTATATGCACCTCCATACCTTTGAATGACGTCGGTAAATTTTATTAATCTCCCCAACCTTTGCACATCGGTGAATAATGAATTTCAAATTTAGACCTTAGAATTATTAAATAAAAATTTAATAATTCACCTCTTAACTTTAAATTGGGATATCTCCTTCATTCTTTTGAATTTTGCCATTAAACTTTTTGCACCTAGGTTTTATTTGAAAAATCTTTTCATCCATCATTATTTGGAGAAGTCTTATCATAGTGGTTTTAATGAAAACCATTTCCAATGGTTTTAATGAAAAACCTTTCCATTAGTTTAAATAAAAAACCTTTTCGTCGATTTTAATAAAAACCCTTGTCATTGGTTTTAATAAAAACCTTTACCATTGGTTTTAATAAAAACCATTAATATAATATTTAAAAATTAAATATTATATACCTCTTATGCCACAAAACCTTGTATATATCAATGCTCTTTAAAATATCATAAATAATTATTTATGAAGTGCTTTTGCCACCAAAACTCAATGTGATTCATGTGACATCAATGATCCATGTGACATAAATGACAACACAAAATAACTCAAATTGCCAACAATCTCCCCATTTGTCATTGATGTCAACATCTCTAATGTAAATCACCACAATCACTACAAAAAAAATCTATGATAATCAAAGGTGCTCCCCCAGACTCAATACTCTCTATGGAGGTTGCTCTCCCTATCTCAATGCTCTCTTTGGAGGCTTCTCCCCCTAACTCAATGCTCTCACCCTTACTCAATTCTCTCCCATTTTGACATCAATGGTAAAAGGGACACCTATGGGGCTAAAATATATGACTGTTAATCTTAGCCCCCCCACCACCTTCTCTCTTGAGGTGATTAATTTTGGGGTGGTAGAACATTTACTCCCATATTACATTGTTCATTTTCTCTGTCAATTTCCTTCCACATATTTTTGATATCTTTTTGTTGATGAGTTACTTGATCTTCTTTTCTTGAACTTGTTTGACCTTCTTGCCTTGAAATTGTTTGTAATTGAGTCCTACACCATTTTGCAATATGTCCAAATTTATTGCAATTAAAACACTTGATATTATAGCCTTTGGATGGTGCCCATATCCTGAATTCTTTCTTGAAATCATTTTCATATACATTCCTTTCCTGAACCCTGTATTGTGAAGTTTTATTTCCATAATCATTATGACCATAACTTCTGAATTGTTTAACTCTAAAACAAAAACCATTTTGCTCATTTTATTTGAACTGAGAAGCTCTATGACCAATCATGTTGCATAAGAAGCAACGTCCTTGAAAACCATACCTTCTTTCTTTGAAGTTCCTTCTAGCAAAATCAAACTTCTTACACTACCAAGAACACCAGAGGGGCATCAAGTAACGACGAACACACGAACGCAAGTGACAGCAACGTTTGGCCCGCCCATTTCGAATGTGGGCATGCAGAAGACACTGGAAGTGTACCATCCATTGATGTAACGAACCGTATAAAATGTTCTGAGCCCTAGATGGAGGAGACGTATTGTACCGGATTAAAAGCAACATTAATAAAAGAGGCCCCACTTTGTTTTGCTTACATCTCATTTCTACGTCATTTTCCTTCATGCATTTGTCCATCGCATTTGTAGGACTTAGCATCTATACCATACTTATTTTGTTTGCATCATATCTGGTACGTCATCACTCTGCATTCGGCTTTTAAAAATTTATATCAAATTATAGAGATAATTAAAAATAATAAAATAAACTATTAATCAAATATATATTTGTATTAGTTATTTGTTTTTAAATTGCATTATATTTAAATATTAAATAATTATTTTGATGAAAAAATCAAAATGTTAATCAAGTGGCATTAGCTCAACCGGTTAGATTTCTCAATGTTTAAGGAGAAGACCCAAGTTCGAGTTTGGAAAAAATGATATGTGGATAATATCTAAGCTTTGTTGTAATACCACTATGTGGTGATGATGTAATATGGGTGGGGCCATTTCAATCCCATATAACAAATTGAAAAAAAATAAAATATTAGATATTATCATTGATAATAATTTAGAGATAAAATTGGTATTGGAAATTATTACAAAACCCCTTTGATTTAAAGTTTTTATGGTAATATTAGATGCATGTTGATTTTATAATTTAGTTTCTAATTTGTATATATAACTTAAAATCATCATTATTGTTATAATAAAAATAATTAGCCATAATTTTTAAAATTTTATGAAATATATTTATTTAAATTATTATATTTTAATATAGATTTTACTATTATAAGTATAAATTTAGTATTATTAATTTAATGGTAGCAAGAAGCAAGATACGAACCCACGAAGAGGTGATGGAAAATATAACAAGTTACCGATTCCTCTAGTATATGCAAAAAGAAAAAAATATTGATTCATGTAATTAAAGTTTGAGTGTTAAGAAATATTGACTTAAAAGGAGTCTAAAGGATCTTAATTGTATGGGTAGTATTATGAGATATGGATATCATACAATTTGAGTATTGAGAATTTTTGGCTTAAAAGGAGTCCAATAAGTTTTATTTATGTGGGTGAGATATAAATATCATAAAATTTTAGTTAAAAAATTTAGGCCCTAATAAATTTTATTTGTTTGGGTATTATAACAAAGTATGAATATCATAAATATTGAAATAAAAAGGTCTAGTAAGTTTTATTTGTTTGTGTGTCATAATAAGAAATGTGTATCATAGGTATAGCATAAATTTTTACTTAAAAGAGTCCAATAAATTTATTTACATGGTTGTTATAATAAGATATAAATATTATGATGTAATATTTTGATATATATTTATTTTACTTTTATATAATTAACAAAAATAATTTTAAAAGATCGAGTGTGAGTTAAAAGTGAACCAAGAGCGAGCCCCACTAGGTAACATAGAAGGAAAGTGATATTTGAAATCCCTAATGGGAAGTTAGGATTAACTACCTAGAAATATGGATACCCAAGTTGGAGATAGAAAGAGGAGCAAATATATGCCAAGTTTGATCAAGGGAACAAATGTTACACCATGAGATGATCAAGCATGATATATTGATTCTTAAAAGTAGAGGTTTAATGGGGGGGGGGGGGGGGGGGGGGGGGGGGGGCACACGGTAGGCGGGCGGCTTAGAATAACCTTTATACTAGAGTATGTAAGTTCCATGGATACTAGTCAAGGTTTTTGGAGATTCAAAATTGGATCAAGTGGAAGTGGGGATTGTATTCACATTACGTTATGACTTTTCTTCATAAAGGATTTTTGCCTCATCATATTTTTTAATTAAAAAATTAGAGATAAAATAATGGGTGATGGACCATGGTTTAGGGGGAGATATACCCTTTATTCAAGACCATGGAGTAAGAATTTTTTTTCAAGATAGAAACTATTAAAAATTTTCCAATGTGGGTTAGAATTTTTGGACTTATATATCAATTTATCAATAAGGGTGTTTTGAAGAATATTAGAAATACCCTAGGGAAATTCATCGAGGGGCCAACTACTAAGGAGTGAAAGCATGCTATATATATCTTTTTTTATTTGGTAAACAAAGGGGTTTTGAGGTCCCCAAACCTATTACAATAGGCTGAGATAGGGCATGAGAATGCACTAAACTACAACACTAAATCAAAACCAGCCAAGGGGTAGGAATAACAGGCCACCCTCAACAAGGCAAAATAGAGAGGGCCCCATACAAAAAACATACCATAAATTTGGGTAACAACAGCTATAGGAACCATGCCTCTCTCAACAAAATAAAATAGAGAGGGTCCCATACAACCAACATAAAATATAACCTGATATCAACTACCAAAATAACATCATAGCAGAGCTAGTTCAGGATTACCATATCCATCTGCTTGTTAACCACATCCTGAATCTCATTGACAAAGGAGACTATTAGAGTATCTTAAGTTCTACTAGGATATTCTGTTTGGAGTTATCACTCTTGTTGAGATTGATAAACTCCTAGTTGTGATTAGATCAGATCTATTGGGTTGTTGTAATCCAACAACTCATAAGAGATCAACTTTGCTATTTATGCACATCTGATCTCATGGAATAATCAATCAGTATAAGCTTCTCTCAAATTTTCTTGTAATGCTTTGCATATCTATTTTATCTTGGGTTTATAATATTGTTTCTTCAATATTCTAACATGGTACTAGAGCCTTGATAGATGCATTCATTCGAGAATTCTTGTCTCTTGAATTTTATATCTGGTTCATTCTGTCAAACTCTTGAATGAATCATAGTCTCCTTTTTTCTTATAATTTTATGAATGTGAGACTACTTTTTAGATTTTTTTAAAAATCTAAATCATTCAGTTTTTCTTTGGCATTTTTTTTGTTTGTTAGCAGACATAATTTTATGTTCTACACCATTATTTTTACTCGTTATTTGAGTTATGCAATAGTGAGAATATTTTTTGCATATTGAGATCTGATGTACAGGAAAGTTTTTTGTGGACAATAACGATTGTGAAGGATGTGTCTCAGCCCCTTCTGGTGTTTTTGGCAGATGCATATTTTTTTTGGTGGAAATATCGTTGTAGAGGACATTTTGTTAAATTGTTCTACAATCAAATTTGCCACCGTAGTACATGATATTCAAGGATAACAGTACGTCATCAAAGTTTTTCTCTAGCTTTTGAGTGCAGCCATTTTGTGATGCGAGAGTGACCTGACTTCTCAACTTACTCTACCATTTGAACGCATCATCTTTGTTGAGAGAAATCACTGCATAAGCATGGATTTTTTGGTTTCTCACACTATGTTTGTTTAAATAAGAGCTCACATCCTCTCGATCATGTTGAAATACCCAGTTAAGTTGAGATATTTTCAATATTTTTTCGAAATGCACATCTACCCTGAAAAGCAGTGGCACTACAACAACAGATTGCCATTCGATAAAAATAAAATTAAATATCATCAATGAGTGACACAGTGATGGATGCACTTTGTTCATATTGATATTCCATCTATTGATGTGAAGAAGAGAAGTTAAATGTGTGATTCATTTATCAGGAGTGATAGTCAGATGTCGGTTCTCTTTGGTGCCATATTCATCTCCTTGTTCCAATGACTATTTTCCCTATGATTGCGGTATGTAACACCCAAACACGCTGATCATGAGCAATAAAATACTAAGATAAGTCTTCTTTTACACATCACATTGCTCAAATATCATAGCCAAAAGTATTTTTTCCATAGCTATTGGTATCTCAAAGCCTGCAGCTCTCCCGACGCTTTGCTTCTCAAGTTTTTTTATAGGTGGATTGTTCCTTTCGAAAGTTAAGCTCATCTACCGAAATATGATCACAAGAGGTATTGCCTAGATTTGTTTTGCTTTTTTGAATATCTAGACTTTTTACACGACTTCAACTCTCCTATCTAGCCTTGCTTCCTCTTGTTTTTTTGCAGGTGGATTGTTTCTTTCGAAAGTTAAGCTCATCTGCCAAAATTTGATCACAAGATTTCCACGTGGCCTTTAAGAAAGAGAGAGGCACCAAAATATTTGTGCATCTATGGATTTAGGGCTTTCATATTTTTTTTCATATTCATTATACAGAAGGCGATAAAAATTTGCATACAAACAAGTTGGAGCTTCGCAGTGTGCACATCGTGCATCTTCTAGAAGTAGAGATAGCCACCTATCAAAGGAAAAAGAGGGAGTCAGACTCTTGTTCAGTGATTGCATCATCAACAGTGGGCCATGTAGGTCATGAAACTATGAATATCTTGTGTCTTTTGAAATTGTAGGTGCTCTCTCTTGCAGATCAAACTGCAACTCTTTGAGTATTTCAGCATTATTTTGCTCTGAAAATCAAAATTTTCATCCACTGTATTTCAAGAGAGTTTTGGATAAGAGTTGTAACCAATATCTATATCTCTCTTTTTTCTTTCACCTATTCTGAAAGGGCATCTCTTGAGAGAGATTTTACATTGTAAAACAAAAAATATAATTTTTTTTGGTGGGGGATTATTGGTGCCATTTTAAGGCACCACTTTGCTATGCTGGTTTAGGGGGGATCTCATTGTTTTATGTTTTCACTTCCTTGATGCTTGGAGTATTCTTACTAAAGAAAAAAATGTGTTGCTTCAGCTATTTACCTTTTTTCTAAAATGAACATATCACATGCAATAGACCCTCTAACTCCACATAATTTTCATACTTGGAAACCAAGAATCCTAAATCTCATTGCTCAAAAAGGTCTCTCACACTTGTTAGAGGAGAAACAACCTGAATTTGAAAAAGAATATGAAAAATTTATTCATAAAGGGAAAATGTATGAAACAATGGGTATTATAAGCATGAATTTAAGTGAGATCTTATGGTTTCACATTTTTGAATGTGAAACTCCATTTGAGAGTTGGAAAAAACTAAAAAAATTATTTGGTAAAGTAGACCAAATAAGATCAATGTAGATTGAAGCAAAATTAACAACCTTATCACCTGATGACTTCAACACAATTGTGGACTTCCTCACAAAATTTAAGGAGCTTCTAACTCAATTAAAAGGTAGTGGAAAAACCAAAATAGATGAAGAATGCATCTATCTTATTTTAGCAAAACTAAGGGGGGCATTTCAAATATTTGCAACAACATTTCTCTCTACAATGGATGCACTTGGCACAAATTTTACAATACCCACATTAGAAGAATTTTGTAATAGGCTAACTAGAGAAGAAATGAAGCTCTCCAGATATGAATCTTACCCGTCTTCATCCAAAGACTTTGTAACTTCAAATTCATCAAAGGAAAAATACAAGAAAAAAGAAAAAGAAATGGTCACCTGTAACTATTGCAAAAGAGATGGTCATTCAATCAATAGATGTTGGAGAAGGTTACAAGACTTGGAAAAGGCAATGAAGGATCATAAAATTGATATCAAAAAATAGGGCAAAGCATTAAATATCAAAGGAAAATCAATCAAGTCTTATTCAGATCATTAGGTTCTAGATTCAGGAGCCACTCATCACATGAGTTCATTAAAAAAGTCATTTAGTTCTTTATCCTCAAGTTCCACTTTTAGCATTGAAGTAGGGGATTCATCCTTCATTCCAGTCAAAGGCAAAGGAGATATAATTTTAAATGGTGGTTGCATCAATGATGTGCTTTATGTTCTAGATATATCCACCAATATTCTTTCTGTCTACCAAATCTATCAATATGGAATGGGAAAAACAATTTTATTCACACCCACAGGGGTGGAAATAAGAAGCTTTCAAGAGCCACACAATCTTATAGAAAAAGGAAAAATTGATCACAAATCCCGATAGTATATCTTTGGAGGTTTTAATAGCACCACTAAGGCATCATGTTTTGTTGCTCATGCAAAACCTTTTTTTTGGTAGATAAGATACTATAGCATTAATACCGGGTTTTATAGGTTGACCCAAAATATTTTACAAAAATCAGCCCAGGGCTGTTGATGAACATATCCTTACTAAGGATCCTATATATGTAAAATTTACATGTCGCCAAAGCCATTACATCCGGTAAGGTACATAGCCTGTTATCAAAAAGAAACTTCCCATACAACATTTTGGGTATACCCTAAGAAAACACACATGCATCATAATTACAAAAAAGAAATAGACACAAATCCCTTCCTTGAGACAATGGAGAAACAAAAAGTTGCAGACACACATAGCAGAGTACTGAAAAAACTCCCACAAACTCTATATTGACAGTTACTCTTAATAATTCTTTGGTAATTGCTTTCTTCTATATATGACATGCTTTGGTACCACATACTAGCTTGGCCAATAAGCCTTAGAGAAGTGAACTTGCTGGCTAGATTTATGGCGGTGGCTATCTGGTGGTCCACGTGGATTTGGTTCGAAGTCTTATATTGTCGTTTCTTTCCTTCCCTGTGATTATCAACCAACCTCAAATTACTAATATGACTAGGAGCCATGTTATCTGACATGTGACTGTCCCCATTAGTCTTTGTGGTATTTCCAAGCAGCATCCACAAAGGCTGATAGCTTAGATAATTTTTATTGTGAGTCCAATTCAAAAAAGAGACAGGAATACTCCTAGCCTTTGAACTTACAATGCCTTCCCTATTGGTAAATTTTACTATCATTCTTGGCATTCTTGTTGAATAAGCTCCTCTACTTCACTCGGGATATCGTGTTCCCATTTGAAAAGTCCATCACCATCGACACCCAAATTGGCCAGCTTATCAGTAATTTTGTTAGCTTCCTGAAAGACATGTTGGGCTTTTCTATCCTATCTTCCCTGGAAAATGATCCTAGCCTCTTCAACAATTATTTTAATCCTCCAAGGAGGTGTTTTCCAATTATTGAGGAGATTTATAACATGCATAGAGTCTCCTTCTACGATAAAATTGCCTTCTAAGTCTTGAGTCATTTGAAGGCCTCTCCACATAGCTCTAGCTTCAGCTTCGTTATTCGTCCTTGTTCCCAAATATTCAAAAAATGCAAACATCATATCCATTATGATCTCACACAATGCCATCAATGCCTGCTTTTCTAGGATTGTCCTTAGCTGCTCCATCAAAATTAAGCTTAAACCAACTTGTAGGAGGTGGAGACCACTTAACATTGGCTCTAGGGTTGACTACCCTAGGCATAGACTCATCTAACAAGGTTAAGCTTAAATATTGAGCAATTGTGGTCTCCTACAAATGAGGTTTACAACTATCAAAAGGGATAAGGTTCACATTCTCATTGGCAAAGAATAGGATCCTGGCAATGTGTTGGCATTTTTGCCACATTTTTTTGTTGTTGTTCATGCAAAATAATGCACAAATTGTAGAGATACTCACTCCTCTGTTTGTCCCTCCAAGCACCTCGAAAGGGATAATTAGTAAAAAAAAAAATCTCTACAAGTTTTGTGCCAAAGCAAAGTAAAGAGAAAATGTCGCGAAATCGCGACATGTCGCATTTTTGCAACCTGTTGCATTTTCGCGCTAGGAAATAGCAACAAGGAGCAGCAAAGGCAAAATGTCGCGAAATCGCGACATGTCGCATTTTCGTGATCTGTCACATTTTCATGGCAGACAGTGGCAAGAAAGCAAAGTGATAGGCGACATGTCACATTTTCGTGCAATACAGCAGCAAAGGGGAGCGCCAAGGATGGACTGACGTGATATCGTGACCTGTCACGTTTTTGCGGTAGGAAAGCGAGGAAGGAGCAAGATGGTACGGAATGTCACGATTTTGTGACACGTCGAATTTTTGCAACGGAGGCGGCAATGAAGGAGAAGACAAGAAAATTGTCGTGATTTCATGACATGTCACGTTTTCATGAGGAGAAAGCAAAAAAGTACAAGGCGAGAGAAAATTGTCATGATTTCGTGACATGTCACGTTTTCGTGAGGATAAAGTAGAAAAGTACAAGAAGACAAAAAAATGTCATGATTTCGTGACTTGTCTTGTTTTCACGATGAGAAAGCGAGGAAGGAGCAAGATAGTACGGAATGTCATGAAATCGTGACTTGTCACATTTTTGCGACAAGGAGCAGCGAAGGAACAAAATGGAGGAGGATGTCATGATTTCATGACATGTCGTGGAGACAAAGCAAAATGAAGGAAGATGTCACGATTTCATGACATGTCATGGAGACAAATCCAAGCAAGAGGAGAATGTCACGATTTCGTGACATGTCATGATTTTGTGACTTGTCACATTTTCATGGAAGTGCATGGAGATAAAAAAATGAAGGCAGATTGTCACGATTTTGTGACTTGTTACGTTTTCATGAAAGTAAAGAAGACGAAAGCCAAGAGAGAGGAGGATGTCACGATTTCATGACATGTCACGTTTTCGTGACTGGTAGCAACAGAAGAAAGCAACAAGGGAAAAATGTCACGATTTCGCGACATGTCGCATTTTCACGACAGAAGCGACAACAAAGGCCTAATAAAGTTATGTCCGCATTTTTCTTCATATTGCATAGGAGAACGAGGATTGAATGAAGTAATGTTTTAAAAGCTCTCCAATTGGTTTTGAGATCGAGGTCAAAGAGGCTCCAAAATTAAATGTTTCCCAACATTTAATTTAAATATCAAAGCTCTCCAAAATTTAATATCAAGAGGCAATTGCCCAATGGCAATCAGATCAGATGGGAGAACGTGTTAAAGCATGCAGTTTTCGAAGCCACCAAAATTAAAGATGCCTCCAGTATTAAAATCTCTTGTTCGTGATCTCCTAACACTTCAAGCATGCCCCGAGAATAGTCATTTAATGAAGAAATCTGGTCCCTTGTTTTCGTTCGATTTTCAAACTTGATCCATAAAAGCAGGGAATGTGATTTCTCCGAGGCAGATTTAGGGGGATTGTTTCTCTTTTCAAGTGCATATTTTGTGGATCTCCTCTTCAAAATATGTTTTATGTTTTAAATGTTACGATTCGAAAGAGAGAGGGAAGACCTCTATAAATACTAATGTATATCTCAAGAAAAGGGGGAGGACCTTTTTGCAAAAATTGAAGCAAAAATCCTAAATGCATTTTGCTCTGTTCTTAGAGTCTTTTGAGTTGGTGATCCAAACTGATGTTCATGTGATGCTTTCTATGTAATTCACTTCTACTTAGTCAAGTGCTAAAATATAAGTTGAATTCTATTGTTCTAAATTTGGCTATGTTTTCATTTGAACATTTGAAGTATAATTGAAGGCAAACTTATAGTCAATGTTTGATCCAATTTTTGTATGTGCATTCTAAGAATCAGTTGTTGCTTATCTTCAGGATTTAGTTTGAGGTTATTTGCTATCTGAGGTTGTTCTCCCTATCAACTATCGGCTTCGGCCATATTTCCATCTCTTTCTGTTATTTCTAACCCTGAACCTTGAAACCAGTTTAGATTAGTTTGGGAGCCAACCCTCTCTGGAGATTGGCCCGGGAGACTTCTCTTTCTCTCGGCCTTTCAATGTTGGTCGGGTCTAGGGCACATTTTATATGACTAGGCGGATTCATGACCAACAGTTTTTGGCACGCTCGGTGGGACTCACAAGTCCCATATTTTGACACCTGGAGGAATCAAGATTTTGATGAACTGTCTTGACCTCAAAGCGGAGATTGTAAGTTCATCTGGTGACTCTGCTGAGGGTGACTGTATAGTACCTAGAAATCTCCAATCGTGAAGCTGGTGAAAATCTTTGCTTCATGATCATGAGATCAAGAGCCAAAGAATCGAAAGACCTAGTCGAATTCTTCGAGATCGATGTTCAAAACTGGAGGGAGCGCTCAAGATTGGTAAGTCCTGTGAACCCGTCATTTGCTATCTCTTCGTAGGTGGTGGGTCAGTTTGTGCCATCTCCGACTCCTCCCAGTACTGCTACGAGCTTGCTAGTACATCCAAATCCAGTAGTGCAAATGGCTGGTCAACAACCTCCTCCACGTCAATTTCTTGCTTGGAACCATTCGGGAGCGTTGGACCTGCCTTTTCAAAATCCAGTTCCTACTGCAGCATTAAAGGCTTTGCCTACATACGATGGGACTGGAAAGACCATGTATGAGCATGTGTCAGATGTGGCATCCTTGGCTACAATTCATAATATCACAGATGAAGATGTCATGATAAAATTGCTCGTGTTGTCACTCCACGGTAAGTTATTGTGCTGGTATAGATCCTTGTCTCCCAACTCCATAAATTCATGGGATCAATTAGCAGAGATGCTGATCAAAGGGTTCAATGAGCAAGCGGACCCATTTTCTTTGTTGCATCAATTTACTAATATCAAGAGGCATCCTCAAGAGGAGATAGTGGATTTCAATGTTAGGTTTGCCCGAACTTGGCAGAGAGTTCTTGATGGTCTCCACCCTACTAATGACCAAGCGACATTTTACTATCTTAGGGCTTTCCACTCAGATATTAGTATGAACATTAGGATGTCCAATGTTCAAACCTTTCCTGCACTATATTCCCAGGCACAGAAGGCTGAGGCCGATCTGATTGCCATTGGGAAATTGCCTCCAAAAATGACTATGCCCATTTTTCTCGAGCTTTCGCAATACCAGCTTACAGGTGCAGCCTCCACATCTTACACTGCTCCATCCATGTACCCTTCATCTTCATGGAATCCTCCCACAACTTCGGTACCTATGATTCCCATTCCACAGTTAACCTCTCCAGTTCCAACTCCTGCATTACCTTCTCCACCAGTTCCATTACCTCTACCGACACCGCCTGTGTCCTCAAGCCCAGATCCTCAATTGGCTATTTTGCAAGAAATTCAGTCGGCCATGAGAGCCCTCACTAACAAGATGACATCTATGGAGCGGAGAGAGGCGGAAAGGAACTTTCAGCCATGAAGATTTATTTCGATGGTAACTAGAGAGCAAGTTGCTCCTAGCAAGGTTATAGAGAAAGTACCTGAGAGGAACTCAACGATCCTGGTAAGTGAAGAGGTTGGCCCCTCTGAAGTTTCACATGAGCCATCTTACTGGTGTTCTTCATGCAACGACCCACATGATGAGTCCACTTGCATGGTCCACCAAAATTATTTACAAGTTCTTACGAGGAGCCGTATAAACATGATTCGAGAGGTGGATCATAATTCCGTGATGTCTCCTGAGGAATACATAGCAGTCTTGACATGCAGTGGCAAGAAACCAATGGTGGTAGATCCGGCTAAGATGGAGCCATTGAAAGTGCCTCCTGCACAAGCAACAAAGCAACAAATACCTACAAAGACTCATGATCCTCCAGCCCCGCAACAAGACCCACCTATTTTGTCGAAGGATTTGCTTCCACCACAAGCAAAAGAGAGGTTGCAAGCTAAGGCTTCTACCTCCCAACCATAAGCGAAAATGAAGGAACAAGCTAGAGAGACGTTGCGGTATCCATCATTGACTAAACGACAGCGAGTGGAGGCCACCCAACAATATAGAAGTAGATTTGAATCTGCTAGTGGAGGGAGAGAGCCGATTTCGATGGAGTACAACATCGTCGAAGAACTCAAAAGGATACCAGCCAAGGTAAGTCTGTATGACACCTTGCAACTGCCTGGATAGGTGAATCTCTTACAGGAATCCCTGAAGACCACACAAAGTAAGGGGAAGGCTCCAGCCTAGGTAGTTATGTCTCAAACTCTGACCTCTTCAGTCATCGAAAAAAATAGACCACCACCTTTTTATCTTTCATTGAGAATGGAGGGACATGTGGTGCATAATTGCCTCATTGACTCAGGAGCAACTACTACTGTCATGCCTAAGGCAGTATGTGATGTCATAGGCATGGAATATACAAGGACTAGCATGGGAGTTTTGCAGCTAGATGGTACCTCAGTAAAGACGGTGGGCGTAATTAAGGATGTTCCTATCTCCCTGCACGCCATGCCTCAGATTACTGTGATCCAGGAGATCATAGTAGTGGACCTAGAGCCATGTTTTGGTATGTGTCTCTCCCGAGAGTTCATGGCTAAACTCGGGGGTTACCTTTCTTTGGATTTTACTCATTTGGAGGTGATCCATAAAGGTAAAAAGGTGAAAATTTTCAATGAGAAGCCTTCCACATTTCATGTGGAGAGAATAGATGAAATGGACAGGTTAGCAAATTCGGTGCACATGATGTCTGAAGAATTTGGTGAGCTTGACTTAATGGAAGAAGCTTTGGAAGAGCTCCACCCAGAAAATGAATTTTCCATGGCCAATTTCAATGCCATGATGGAAACTGACTTGGGGTGTTACTCCATTTTTAATCCTGAAAAGGCTAAAGAAAAGAATGATGAAAGTCAAGACCAGCTCTGGAAGCTCTATTTCGATGGAGCACGATGTAGAAATGGTGTTGGAGCTAGGATTGTTCTAGTATTACCTTCTGGGATTCAACGATCCTATTCATATCGTTTGACCTGGAGCTGCACAAATAATGCAGCAGAATATGAGGCTTTATGCCTAGGCCTCAAGAAGGCTGAGAAACTTGGAGCATGACAGTTGCAAATCTTTGGTGACTCCGAGTTGATTGTCAATCAGGTGACCAATAAGTGTGTGTCCAAGCACCACTATCTCAAGAACTATCGCAACAAGGTCTGGGACCTGTTCGAATCATTCTCTGCTCTCAGCATGCATTTCATTCCACGAGAACAAAATAGACATGCTGACCTGTTGGCTTCCTTGGGAGCAAATTTTTCACCAATCGAGCAGGTGGTGAGAAGGCCAAAAATAGTGAGAATGGTGTATAGGCCCTCTGTCCCAGACAAGGACACCTTTTGGCAAGTCTTCGATAGTGATGAGCAAATTGTTAACTTTTTGGTTCAAGAAGCTGCCACCATCAAGGGAAGGACCTTGGAGCGTGAAGAAACTGAAGGCCTGATTCAGTTGCGGAATAACCACATTCCTAAAGGCCTCATTACTCTAGAAAGCTTGTTTGATCAGAATGATCGGTCCAAGAAGCATCGGATCGAGGTCGACGAGAAAGAATACATGGAGCTTCAGTTGGAGGCTGATAAGGTCATCAAAATTGGGACTGATTCTACTCCCGTTGAATTGCAAGAGATCAGACAATTGTGTCAAGAGTTTTCTGACATCGTGGCCTGGAGCTACGAGGATCTGAGGGGATATGATAAAGAGATCATTCAACACACTATCGAGCTGGAAGAAGGAGTCAAACCCTTCAAGCAGAAGCAGAGACCGGTGAACCCAAAGATTGAAGCCCTCATGAAGGCCGAACTTGCGAAGATGTTGCAGGCCAAGATTATATATCCGATTAAGCACTCGACTTGGGTTGCTAATTTGGTTTCGGTCCATAAGAAAAATGGAGATATACGGTTGTGTGTGGATTTTTGAAACTTGAACCGAGCATCCTTGAAGGATCACTACCCATTGCCTCGCATTGATTAGATCCTTCACGTTGTTGTTGGGGCTCAACGCTTTTCATTGCTAGATGGATTCTCTGGATACAATCAAATTTGGGTCAGGGATGAGGATCAGCACAAAACCGCGTTCACAACCAAGTGGGGTACCTTTGCCTATCAGCGCATGCCCTTCGGATTGTCCAATGTTGGGGCTACGTTTCAAAGGGCCATGGACATCGCATTTGGGGAGCTTTTAAATAAGATCATTGTCATCTATCTCGATGATATGACTATCTTTTCGCACAAACGAGAAGAACACTGTTCTCATTTGAGGCAGATATTTGAGAAATGTCGGGAGTTTGGCATTTCCATCAACCCAAAGAAGTCCATTTTCATAGTAAAGGAAGGTAAGCTCTTGGGACATGTCATCTCAGAGAACGGTTTGGCAATTGATCCATCGAGAGCTGAAGCTTTGAAGAAACTATCGCTCCCTGCCAATAAGAAAGAGTTGCAATCTTTCTTCGGGAAAATCAATTTTGTCAAAAAATTTATTTTTGACTTTGCCCGAGTAGTCAAGCCCATGACTGAGCTATTAAAGAAAGATGCGGAGTTCAAGTGGACAACTCAGAGGAAAGACGCATTTCGGGAGATTAAAGATAGAATTGCACAAGCCCCTGTGTTGATCAATCCGGATTATTCTAAGGACTTCATTCTGTACGTAGTTGGAGAGGATGAAAGCTATGTTGCAGTGCTTACACAGAAAGGAGACGATGGGGATGAAAGACCCATTGCTTTCCTTAGCCAGGTTATCTTACCCCATGAGGAGAGATACAATTTCATTGAGAAGCAGGTCTATGCTATCATGAAGTCTCTCAAAAATTTTAGGCACTTCGTATCTCAGAGCAAGACGATCGTCTACGTCATCCACCCCGATGTAAGGAACTTCATCATTCAGGGTGAGATGGGCGATAAGCGTGCCGGTTGGGTCACCAAAATTCAAGAGTTCGATGTTGAGATCCATCCAACCAAGTTGGTGCGGGGTAAGGCCTTATGCCAGCAATTAGCAAAAACTACGGCCTCTGAGATAGTTGATCATCAAGTGAATGACCCTGCTGAAGAAAGGAATCTAGTGAACATCTTTGCACAAGGCCAAGATTGGGCAGACGACCTTGTTGAGTATTTTTCAATGGGTAGATGTCCCCCACAATTAAATGCTTCACAACGGAGAAGGTTTCACCTACAAGCTCTTAGGTATGTATTGTTTCCCGAGGGATTGTTCTTCAAAAACATTGATGGAGTTCTCCTAAGGTGCGTTAAGGAACCCGAGAAAGCTAGATTCCTGGAGGAGTTTCATTCTGGCATGTCGGGAGGACATTACGTTGGTAGGCCTATGGCCTTAAAGATTATTCGGGCTGGTTACTATTGGCCAACTTTGTTCATGGATACTTTCAAGATTGCTCAAGCTTGCGACAAATGCCAAAGGTATACGGGACGGATCAGAAATGCACCATTGCCCCTACATCCAATTCAAGTAGAAGCACCTTTTCAGCAGTGGGGGCTGGACTTTATTGGGATCATTGATCCAAACTCTTCATCCGGACACAAGTACATCTTGATGGCTACTGATTATTTTACAAGATGGTCTGAGGCCATTCCAACCAAGGCTGCAAATCAGGATGTGGTAATCACTTTCATTGAAGGACTAATCACGCGTTTTGGCATTCCTGATGCCATTATCATAGACAACGGAACTCCATTCATTGGAGCCAAGCTAGGAGAATTTGCAAACAAGTATGGTATTTTTTTGAAGACATCCTCTAATTATTACCCTCAGGGGAATGGCTTGGCGGAATCTACAAACAAGAACTTGCTACGGATTTTAAAGAGATCCTTGGGGGATAATAAGAGATCTTGGCACCTTTTGCTGAATCAGGCCTTATGGGCAGATAGAATTTCGATCAAGAAGTCTATCAAGACTTCACCATACGCCCTGGTATACGGGAAAGAGGCAAGATTGCCTATTCATTTAGAACTGCCTACCTTGCAGCAATTGAAGGAATTCTTGGACGATGAAGAAAATATGGATCCTATGAACATACGATTGGCTCAGTTGTTGCAGTTGGAAGAGCAACGTTCTTTGGCCTATGATGAGTTTGCTAAGCATTCACAAGTGGTTTCAAAATGGTTTCACAAAGGTTCTACTGACCGCACATTCAAAGTGGGTGATTTAGTCTTAAAGTGGAATGAAAAGAAGGCCAAGCCAGGGATGCACAAGAAATTTGATGCTCTATGGGAGGGTCCATTCCGGATTGCCAGTACAAGTGCAGCAAATTCATTTTATCTTGAGGACTTGGAAGGTAATTCACTTCCTATCTCGAGTGAACGGACTTTCATTTGAAAGCCTACATTTCATGATGTGAAAACACAGTGTTACCTTGTACATAAAAATAAAAAAAAAAAAAAAAAAAAAAAAAAAAAAAAACACCACTTGTAGGAGTCCCCCTTTGTACAGAATTCGTCAACTTCGGCTCCTTTTGCACACGAGCCCGCAGGTATGTCTATTTCTCTCTCTTTTTCTTTTCCTTCCCAGCAGGTAGTGGCTTCCATCTACTTCTTTCTTCCACTTCCTTATTTTCATTCCCTTCCTCTCCCACTCCTTCCACTGTACATAATCAAGCCACTACTGTTGTTTCTACTCCCCTCTCTGATGTTCCCATTTCTTCACTTCCCCTTTCTTCCAATCCTTTGTCTTTTGAGCACTTCTCCATAGTTCCCACCACTTTCTCCATCCCATCTACTTCCATTTCATTATCTATTTTCATGGAATCCCAGTAGCTGGTAGCATAGTAGCACCCTCTTCAGTTGTTGTATCTACCGCTTCTACTCCTCCATCTTCCACCATTCCATCATTCACCATTCCCGTTCCATGGCCTACACATCTGTCGGTCATCACCCCATTCATTCCCATTTTTGCAACCCAGGTGCTTCTCACCACTGCCATGGAGACCCTTTCACAGCACCTGGTGATTACCCAGCTCAACCGAGCTAGGCAAAATGTAGTAGTTAAAGGAATAAGGGAAGTTCTGCTATTCCACAAATTTCTGTTGAAAGTCCTATTTTAAGTGTCGAGCGCCAGCAAGAGCTTGTTGCAGCAGCCCGTAGAAATGTCCAACATCAACCAACACTCACTTCTTCTGCTCCTCCAGCTTCTTGACTCTGTTGCCCAATGAATAAAGGCCTGGGGTTCGTGCATACAGCAAAACTGTATACCCCGAGAGCCACCAAGAATGTTGGCATTTTTGCCACATTTTTTTGTTGTTGTTCATGCAAAATAATGCACAAATTGTAGAGATACTCACTCCTCTATTTGTCCCTCCAAGCACCTCGAAAGGGATAATTAGTAAAAAAAAAAATCTCTACAAGTTTTGTGCCAAAGCAAAGTAAGTTAAAAATGTCATGAAATCGTGACATGTCGCATTTTCATGACCTATTGCATTTTCACGCTAGAAAATAGCAAAAGGAGAGAAAGGAAAGTTTTGACGATATCATGACATGTCGCATTTTTGTGATCTGTCATATTTGTGGTAGACAGTGGCAAGAAAGCAAAGTGATAGGCGAATGTCACATTTTTGTGCTATACAACAGCAAAGGGAGCGCCAAGGATAGATGTCGTGATTTCGTGACTTGTCACGTTTTCATGGTAGGAAAGCGAGGAAGGAGTAAGATGGTACAAAATGTCATGATTTCGTGACATGTCAATTTTATGAGGGAAAGGAGAAGACAAGAAAATTGTCATGATTTCGTGACATGTCACGTTTTTGGAGGAGAAAGTGAGAAAAGAAAAGAAATTTTACGATTTCATGATATGTCACGTTTGAAGAAGCAAAAAAGTACAAGAAGAGAGAAAATGTCACGATTTCATGACTTGTCTTGTTTTCAGGTGAGAAAGCGAGGAAGAAGCAAGATAGTACGGAATGTCATGAAATCATGACTTGTCACGTTTTCGCGACAAGGAGCAGCGAAGGAGCCAAACGGAGGAGGATGTCATGATTTTGTGATATGTCATGGAGACAAAGCAAAATGAAGGAAGATGTCATGATTTCATGACATGTCATGGAGACAAATCCAAATGAGAGGAGAATGTCATGATTTCGTGACATGTCACGATTTCGTGACTTGTCATGTTTTCATGAAGTGCATGGAGATAAAACAAAACGAAGGTAGATTGTCACGATTTCGTGACTTGTCATGTTTTCGTGGAAGTAAAGAAGATGAAAGCCAAGCGAGAGGAGGATGTCACAATTTTGACATGTCACGATTTCATGACTGGTAGTAACAGAAGAAGGTAGCGAGGGAAAAATGTCATGATTTCGTGACACGTCGCATTTTCACGACAGAAGCGACAACAAAGGCCCAATAAAGTTATGTCCGCATTTTTCTTCATATTGCATAGGAGGAGGGGGGGGAATGAAGAAATTTTTTAAAAGCTCTCCAATTGGTTTTGAGATCGAGGTCAAAGAGGCTCCAAAATTAAATGTTTCCCAACATTTAATTTAAATATCAAAGCTCTCCAAAATTTAATATCAAGAGGCAATTGCCCAATGGCAATCAGATCAGATGGGAGAACGTGTTAAAGCATGCAGTTTTCGAAGCCACCAAAATTAAAGATGCCTCCGGTATTAAAAGCTCTTGTTCGTGATCTCCTAACACTTCAAGCATGCCCCGAGAACAGTCATTTAATGAAGAAATCTGGTCCCTTGTTTCCGTTCGATTTTCAAACTTGATCCATAAAAGCAGGGAATGTGATTTCTCCGAGGCAGATTTAGGGGGATTGTTTCTCTTTTCAAGTGCATATTTTGTGGATCTCCTCTTCAAAATCTGTTTTATGTTTTAAATGCTACGATTCGAAAGAGAGAGGGAAGACCTCTATAAATACTAATGTATATCTCAAGAAAAGGGGGAGGACCTTTTTGCAAAAATTGAAGCAGAAATCCTAAATGCATTTTGCTCTGTTCTTAGAGTCTTTTGAGTTGGTGATCCAAACTGATGTTCATGTGATGCTTTCTGTGTAATTCACTTCTGCTTAGTCAAGTGCTAAAATATAAGTTGAATTCTGTTGTTCTGAATTTGGCTATGTTTTCATTTGAACATTTGAAGTATAATTGAAGGCAAACTTATGGTCAATGTTTGATCCAATTTCTGTATGTGCATTCTAAGAATCAGTTGCTGCTTATCTTCGGGATTTAGTTTGAGGTTATTTGCTATCTGAGGTTGTTCTCCCTATCAACTGTCGGCTTCGGCCATATTTCCATCTCTTTCTGTTATTTCTAACCCTGAACCTTGAAACCAGTTTAGATTAGTTTGGGAGCCAGCCCTCTCTGGAGATTGGCCCGGGAGACTTCTCTTTCTCTCGGCCTTTCAATGTTGGTCGGGTCTAGGGCGCATTTTATATGACTAGGCGGATTTGTGACCAACACAATGATATTTTGATGATCATGGATAGACTCATTAAAGACTCTATGGTTCCTTTCTAACCACACCTACCAAAGATAGTGATTGAGACAAATTTTCTACATGTATCTAAGTATTTGGCTTGAAAAGGGGTAAGGCCACTAGATGAACAAATCAAGTACGATGTCTGGTTTAACCCATGAAATATTGAAGGCCTAAAAAACCCCACTTAGGACAGTCAAGGAAAAGTGGCACTCAAGAAAAATGTGATAAATGGTCTCCCATTTAGCCCTGCACAGATAACAACGATTAGTGATACAAATACCTTTACGCATCATATTATCAATGGTTAGAATTATTCCTTGGATAACCAACCATGAAAATACTAAAAAAAATTTAATTAATTTTTTTATCCAAACTAAGTCCTTTTGGAGGAGAAAATCCTCATCATCAAGCAGAAGCTTGTAACCTGATTTAACAGTGAACTACCCATTTTTCATAGGAGCCCAAGTCACTTGATCTTCCTTAGGTCTCATGGGGATAAACTGTTGCCCGAGAATGTTACAAATATCATTTTATTTCACTTGAAATCTCTAAATTATTATTTGCTTCCACTTCATTCTACCTCTATCCTCAACCATATAATCGGAGACTTTTCTACCAATGATTTCTTCTATGATATCTCTGATTTGGGCTAAGTTAGGATATTGTGTCAGTGGTTCGTCCTTAGCCCACCTATCATTCCAAAAATTTATCCTCTCACCATTGCCTAAAACCCATCTTAAACCTTTTTTGATGATTTCCTTATAATTAAGAATTGCTTTCCAAAAAGCAAAACCTCTGATTGGAACTAAGTCACTTAGAAATTCTATATTTTGAAGATACTTTCGTTTGATGATAGCTATCCATTCATTTTCTTCACCAAAAATGAGACACCACGCTTGCTTAGCTAGTAAAGCTAAATTTATATGAGCAATTCTCCTCATACCTAAGCCCCCATTTTCCCTGGGTCTGCACACTTTTGTCCATCCTACACGGTGTATCCTTTTTTTCTCCCCTGATCCAGTCCATAAAAATTCTTTTTGGAGTTTCTCAATTTTATGGGAAAACTTCACAAGGGTTTTGAAAACGGAGAGGAAATAGACTGGAATGCTCTAAAGAGAGGCCTTAGTGAGGGTCAGCTTTCCTGCTGGAGATAGAAGATGACCTTTCCATCCAGCAAGTTTTTTTTGAATTCTTTCAATAACCCTGTCCCACATTGACTCTCTCGAAGAACAAATAAAAAGAGGGAGACCAAGATACGAAGTGGGGAGGTTTTCTATAGCACACCCTAAAATTTTTGCAATCCTTCCTTACCTCTGAATGGGGGTGTTCAAGAAATATAACTTGCTTTTACTGAAATTAACTTTTTGACTAGAAGCATCCTCATAGAGTTGCAGGATGTATTTAATTATTTTTGCCTCAACCATTGATGCCTTGCTCATGCAGAACTTGAAAGCAAACTTTGGCATGAAATATTTGGTCATCTCAACTATCAATACTTAAAGGAGTTAAGTAATCATAATGGTAGTTGGTTTTCCCAAAGTAACTCCCATTGATAATATTTTTCATGGTTGTGCTCTTGGAAAATAACATTAAAACCCTTTTCCCTCAAGTAAATCCCAAAGAGCATCTAAACCTTTGGAACTTGTGCATAGTGATTTGATGAGCTTCTCTCATTGCTCTTTCAACGGAGCTAAATATTCTTTGACATTCATTGATGATTTTTCAAGATGTACTTGGGTATATTTTCTCAAGTACAAAAGTGATGTCTTATATCACTTTAAAATCTTTAAATCCTTGGTTGAAAATTAGGCATCTTATCTCATCAAAAAGATTTGTACAGATAATGGAGGAGAGTACTTCAGTAATGAGTTTTTAGACTTCCTTTCTACTCATGGAATCATTCATCAGCATTCAATTTACATAATCCTTAATAAAATTATGGCAGAAAGAAAGAATGTATCCTTAAAAGAAATAGAAAATTGTATGCTCCACTGAAGGGATATTTCCCCAAATTTTTGGGTAGAGGCAATCAATTGTGCAAATTTCATTCAAAATCGCACACCTCACAAAGCTCTTCAATATTTGACTCTAGAGGAGGTATGGTCTGGATCCAAACCTAATGTCTTATTTTTTCAAATTTTTGGGAGAACTGCTTGGGCCCACATTCCAAAGAAAAATATAAAAGCCTCAGATAAAAAAATAAAAAACTTATCTTTGTTTGCTACTGTGAGGATATGAAAGCCTATAGGCTCCTTGACCCCAAAACTCATGAAATTTTCTTTCACAAAAATGTTCAATTTGATGAAAATTACTCTTCTTAAGATCCTCATCCTTATTCTTCTACCAATTTTGATTTCGTTGAGCCTTCCTTATTCTTTGAGCCTCAATATTATGAAGAACCAATACTTGAAAATTCTACAACAAATGAGGAGCCTATTCTTGAAATTCCTACACAAAATACAATCCTTGCCACACCAATCACTACTCCTACAACCATGCCAAAATGGGCCCGCACAACTGTTCAAGAGGTAACCGTTAGTCAAAAAGTGACTAACTACGAAAAAATAGCTGATGCACCTTTTTGCATATTTTCCAAGAAGACCGAAGTGGCCCATATGCTAAAGATCAAAGAAAAAGCAAAACACCGCAAGAAGGAAAAAGTGTCGCGATATCGCGACATGTTGCATTTTCACGGTCCAAAGCAAAGAGAAAGAGCAAGGAGGAAAAAGTGTCGCGATATCGCGACATGTTGCATTTTCGTGGTCCAAGAGCAAAGAGAAAGAGCAAGGAGGAAAAAGTGTCGCGATATCGCGACATGTTGCATTTTCGCGGCCAAGAGCAAAGAGAAAGAGCAAGGAGGAAAAAGTGTCACGATATCATGACATGTTGCATTTTCATGGCTAAGAGCAAGAGAAAGAGCAAGGAGGAAAAAGTGTCGCGATATCACGACATGTTGCATTTTCGCGGCTAAGAGCAACAAAAGGGAGCAAGGAGGCAAAAGTGTCGCGATATCGCGACATGTTGCATTTTCATGGCTAAGAGCAACAAAAGGGAGCAAGGAGGCAAAAGTGTCGCGATATCGCGACATGTTGCATTTTCGCGGCTAAGAGCAACAAAAGGGAGCAAGGAGGCAAAAGTGTCACGATATCGCGACATGTTGCATTTTCATGGCTAAGAGCAACAAAAAGAGCAAGGAGGCAAAAGTGTCACGATATCGCGACATGTCGCATTTTCGTGGTGAGAAGAGCAAAGTAAGAGACGAATGTCATGATTTCATGACATGTCTCATTTTCTGGTGGAGGGGTAGAAGAGCAAAGTAAGGGAGAATGTCACGATTTCGTGACATGTCTCATTTTTGTGGAAGCGGTAGAAGAGCAAAGTAAGAGATGAATGTCATGATTTCGTGACATGTCTCATTTTCAGTGGAGGCGGCAAAAGAGCAAAGTAAGGAAAGAATGTCATGATTTCGTGACATGTCTCATTTTCATGGGAAGAAAAAAAGAAAGAGTCATGATTTCGTGACATGTCTCATTTTTATGGCTGGAAGCGGTAGAAGAGAAAAGTAAGAGATGAATGTCACGATTTCATGACATGTCTCATTTTTATGGCTGGAGGCGGCAAAAAGAGCAAAGCAAGGAAAGAATGTCGTGATTTCGTGACACGCCAGCTGTAAAGGAATAAAATGTATTTTTGGCAATCAAAGGCATGCACTGACACCAAGAAGTGATTTTTGACATGATTATCAGAAATCTAGGATAGAGCAGGCTTGCTAGATGATTGAAAATGTGACAGGCTCGTCTAGAATCTAATCTGCAGAGAAGATATCTAATTCATAGAAGACTTGTTGTGTATTATTAGAAACTGTAGATGATTGCTTGTAAAATAGTAAGATGTACTTAGAAAAAGATACTCTTTTAGGGTATATATAGGGGTGAGCGACTCCAGAAAAAGGGTCGGCTCTTGGACGTTTACAAGCTTGATGTACATGTACTGGATTACAAGCAATAAAAGATTTCTTCTTCTGGCTTTCGAAACTTCTGTGTGCAAGTGTATGTATCTGGTGTTTTAACTTTTATTCATTCTAAGTTTTATAATGTATCTATTCTAAAATCTGGACTGTGCATGTATAAATCTTGTTTCTAGAGTTGAACATTAAAAGATATTTACATGCTTTTAGACGAACATCTAAAAGTCACACTCAGGAATTCATGTTTTCTATAAAGAAGATATAAAGAAAACTCTGAAAGTAGTAATCTGCATCATCAATGTTTGTTGTTGTCCAATCTGTACCATGAGAAAAGTTTCTAGCTTAGGCTATATTTCCCTTATCTCTTGTTCCCCTTTTCTCTAAAAAACTCAAAGGAACCAGCCTTCTCTGGAGACTAGACAGATGATCTCAAGCAAGATCTGTCTATTCAATGTTGGCAAAGTCTAAGGCGCAACACTATTAACCGAAGGCAGATTTTGTTCCAATAGTTTTTGGCATGCCCGATGGGACCAGCAATCCCATAGTATTGTATAAGTTTTGGTGTTTTACCTTAAGAGCCTTTTTGTTTAAAAATCTCAAGAAAAACCACCTGGCGACTCCGTTGCAATTTAGACCATAAAAGAAAGACCTTGTCTAAAAACCTTCTGGTTATATAGCCATATGATAACCAGATCCCGAGCTAGAAACTCTGAAGAACCTATCGAGTTCTTTGAACTACATCTCGAAAGCCTAAAAGCACACCCTGTGCTAGCCGCACGATCAAATCCGCCCGACACCATTAGCACCTCTTTAACACCCATTGTAGGAGCATCTGCAAGCAATCCCATAGCGGTTGTAACTCCTTTAGCAATCATGGCAGCCGCCCCTACCCCAACGCATCTTGTGTGGAATCAAACTGGCCCTTTGAACTTGGGAACACACCACCAAATTCCACAAGCTGCACTAAAAGCATTACCGACCTTTGACGAAATAGGCAAAATAGCAGATGAGCACTGTTTAGATGTATCATCGCTAGCATCTATTTACAACATCACTCAGGAAGATGTAATGGTCAGATTGTTGATTATATCTTTGAAAGGAAAGATGCTCTATTGGTACAGAGCGCTTCCCGCTGGATCCATTACTTCTTGGGCAGTACTTGTCGATCGTCTGGTCGATGAATTTAATATACATGCGGATCCTTTCACATTGCTGAATCAATTCACTGTCATTGAGAGGCATCCACAAGAAGAAATCCAAGATTTCAACATCAGATTTACCAGAACTCGTGATAGAGTACCGCAAGGCCTAAAACCCATGGAAGAACAAGCTATATGCTATTATTTAAGGGCTTTTGATTCAGATCTCAGTATGATAATAAGGCAATCCCGTGTAACCACTTTTCCTGGGATCTATCTAGAGGCAACAAAGGGCGAAGCTGATCTCATCGCTACAAAAAGATATCCATCAAAAAGTCTATTGCCAATTTTACCGGAGCTTTCCCAAGCATCAATTTCTAAACTCGCTCGTACTCCCATCAACGCAGGCCCTCCCAGCTATAGCCGCACCTCCTACATTCCTTGCATTACCACCTACACCCCTTGCATCGCCTCCCCCAATGATCAATACACGACCATAATTGATACAATGAAGACATTGTCAAATGAAATGGCATCCATGAAAAAGAGAGAGGCTGAAAGGAATTTTCTGCCAAGGAGGTTCCCTCAGGTAACGAGAGATGCAGCACAATCAAGCAATAGGGGACAAGAGAGACCGAGCATGGTATATACAAATGAGACAATGGAGGCCGAGGAGCCTCCCACTGATTCTAACTTTTGGTGTACTACATGTAACGATCCACATGGGGAAAGTTCGTGTATGATACACCAACATTATGTACAAAGTATAGAAGTTGAAAAGAGTAAAGAAAAAATGAAAGGCCATGTAAATATAATTAGAGAGAAGGACCACAACTTCATGATGCCTACAGTAGAATAGGTTTCAGTTTTGACAAGATCAGGTAAGAAACCACCGCAAGTAGACCCTAAAGAGCTTCAGCCATTGAATGTTTCCCCTGCTCCCAAGGAAGTTCCCAAAGAAACTCCTAAGGGAAGTCTCCCTCAGGAAAGAAAATATTGGTTTCCAGCCAAAATTCAAGGGCAAGAAACACACAAAGAATTTATTCCTCGGGGGAAAATGAAACCCAAGAACAGGCTAGGGAAAGGTTGAGTTTCCCCTCGCTGACAAAAAGGCAAAGAACTGAAGCTACCCAGGGATACAAAAATAAATATGAAACTTTTGCCAAAGAAAGAGAAAGAATAGTTGATTCACCTACATTCAGTATAGTAGAGGAAATGAAAAAGACTCCTTCTAAGGCAAGTATGTATGATGCTCTTCAAATCCTGGGTCAAATCGATCTCCTACAGGAATCCCTAAGAACAATGAAAAATGGAGGTGGGACTGCATCATCTTCAAAAATGGTTCTAACGAACTTGACATCTGCCACTGGTAAGAATAGGCCACCACCCTTTTATTTGTCCCTTCAAATGGAAGGATGGGTTGTCCACAACTGCATGATAGATTCAGGCACTGCTACCACCGTGATACCCAAAGCAGTATGTGATATTATGGGAATGGAGTACACTAGGAGAAGCGCAGGCGTCCTATAGTTAGATGGTACTCCAGTAAAAACTGTAGGAGTGATAAAGGATATTCCCATACGACTGCATAAAATGCCTCAGATGACAGTCATACAAGAGGTAGTAGTCATAGACTTGGAGCCCTATTTTGGTATGTGTCTATCCAGAGAGTTCACAACAAATATAGGAGGATACTTATCCTTAGATTATTCTCATTTGGAGATACCTTTCAAAGGTAGAAGGGTCAAGATTTTTAATGAGAAACCATCGACGTTTCATGTAGAAAATATTGGTGAAACTGACCGTGTAAATATGATGACTGAAGAAACAATAGAAGAAGATCTAATGGAAGAAACATTAGAAGAGCTCCAAGATGAGGACGAGTTTTCTCTAAAGAATTTTAATGCCATGATAGAAACAGAAATAGGAAACTATTCTATTGAGAAACCAAAAAGAAAATTGATACCCTCCCTAGAAAAGGATGGTTCTGTGAATCAATTGTGGAAGCTTTTCTTTGATGGGGCTAGGTGCAAGAATGGAGCTGGTGCCGGAATAGTTTTGATTTCTCCCACCGGAGAGGAAAAGGTTTTCTCTTACAGGTTGACTTGGAGTTGCTCCAATAACGCAGCAGAATATGAGGCCCTGTGCTTAGGGTTAAGAAAGGCTAAGAAATTGGGAATCAAACAGTTACTCATCTATGGAGATTCAGAACTTATTGTGAATCAAGTCACCAAAAAATGTATAAGTAAACAACATTATTTGAAGGCTTACAGGAACAAAGTGTGGGATCTCTTAGAGGCCTTTGAGGCCCTAAATATAAAGTTTATCCCTAGAGAACAGAATACCCACGCAGATTTGTTAGCTTCAGTGGGAGCTAATTTTTGTCCTGTAAGTAATGTTATTCAGAAGTCTAAAACTGTTAGACTTATATACAGGCCTTCAGTGCCTGATAAAAATATTTTTTGGCAAGTTTTTGAAAATGATGAACAGATACTGGATTTCTTAATCCATGAAATGAATTTGCTCAGCCAACCGGGATCTACAGGATGAAGAGGAAGAGGATATTATTCAGTTAAAAAACAATCATATTCCTAAGGGTCTCATCACCCTTGAAAGCCTGTTTGATAACAATGATAGAGCAGTTGGCCAAAAAATCAAGGTCGATAAACGAAGATACAAAGATGTAGAGTTGGAGCCAGGAAAAATGATTAAGGTTGGAATCAGTTGTACAGAAGAGGAAGTGAACCAGATCAGAGAATTGTGTAAAAAATTCCCTGACATCATAGCTTGGGTGTATAGTGATCTAAAAGTGTACAATAAAGATGTTATTCAACATACCATAGAATCAGAAGAAGGAGCTAAGCCTTTTAGGCAAAAGCAAAGACCAGTGAATCCGAAGATAGAATCTTTGATGAAACAAGAACTGCTAAAACTCCTTCAAGCTAAAATAGTATACCCTGTTAAACACTCCACCTGGGTGGCAAACTTGGTACCAATCAGGAAGAAAAATGGAGATATCGGATTGTGTGTAGATTTCAGAAATCTGAACAGAGCATCACTCAAAGATCATTACCCGCTACCTCAGATTGACCAAATTCTACACACAATTGCAGGAGTAATGCAACTCTTACAGTTAGAAGAACAAAGAGAGCAATCATACAATCACAATCGAAGCATATGGCAGATATCGAAGGATGGTTCAACAAAAAGACAACTGCCAAAAAATTTAGAGTGGGAGACTTGGTTTTGAAATGGAATGTAAAGAAAGCTAAGCCAGGTAACCATGATAAATTTGATGCTTTCTGGGAGGGACCATTTGAAATTGTTTCAGAGAAACAGTTCAATGCTTTCGAGTTGAAAGATCAAGATGGATTGGTTCTTCCCATCACGGTGAATGCATTTCACCTAAAGTTATATTTCTGTTGAGAAAGTAGAAAAGGAATTATATGTATAGTATAATATAAGTATATTCAGACAATATTTGTAAATATTACCATTTTTCGGCCTTAACAAAAAATTTCAGTCGTAGCCAATCAGAAGTCGACATTTTTTTTAATAGAGATACTAAGGTATAAAGGGAGTTTTGATGAGGTAATGTTCACTTTTAATCTAAGTGCATTTTCCTGTGTTCTTTGTCTTTCTCTGAAATATTCTTTTTACAACTGCGTTGTTGACTCCGTTTCCCAATGGATGAAGGCTCTGGTTCAAAATTTTTGCAAGCAAAAAATCCCCGGAAGGCACCAAGAATGTTAGTCAAAAAGTGACTAACTACAAAAAAATAGCTGATGCACCTTTTTGCATATTTTCCAAGAAGACCGAAGTGGCCCATATGCTAAAGATCAAAGAAAAAGCAAAACACCGCAAGAAGGAAAAAGTGTCGCGATATCGCGACATGTTGCATTTTCATGGTCCAAAGCAAAGAGAAAGAGCAAGGAGGAAAAAGTGTCACGATATCGTGACATGTTGCATTTTCATGGTCAAAGCAAAGAGAAAGAGCAAGGAGGTAAAAGTGTCGTGATATCGCGACATGTTGTATTTTGTGGCTAAGAGCAACAAAAGGGAGCAAGGAGGTAAAAGTGTCGCGATATCGCGACATGTTGCATTTTCGTGGCTAAGAGCAACAAAAGGGAGCAAGGAGGCAAAAGTGTCACGATATCGTGACATGTTGCATTTTCATGGCTAAGAGCAAAAAAAGGGAGCAAGGAGGCAAAAGTGTCATGATATCGCGACATGTTGCATTTTCATGGCTAAGAGCAACAAAAAGGAGCAAGAAGGAAAAAGTGTCACGATATCGTGACATGTTGCATTTTCGTGGCTAAGAGCAACAGAAAGAGCAAAGAGGAAAAAGTGTCACGATATCGTGACATGTCTCATTTTCAGTGGAGAGCGAGAAGAGAAAGCAAAAGAGAATGTCACGATTTCGTGACATGTCTCATTTTCATGAATGGAAGCAGAAGAGCAAAGTAAGAGACGAATGTCATGATTTCGTGACATGTCTCATTTTTGTGGTGGAGGCGGAAAAGAGCAAAGCAAGAGACGAATGTCACGATTTCGTGACATGTCTCATTTTCACGAAAAGAAAGAGAAAAGATAAGTCACGATTTTATGACATGTCTCATTTTTGCTGGAAGTGACAGAAGAGCAAAGCAAGAGACGAATGTCACGATTTCATGACATGTCTCATTTTCACGGTTGGAGGCGGCAAAAGAGCAAAGCAAGGAAAGAATGTCACGATTTCATGACACGCCAGTTGTAAAGGAATAAAATGTATTTTTGGCAATCAAAGGCATGCACTGACACCAAGAAGTGATTTCTGACATGATTATCAAAAATCTAGGATAGAGCAGGCTTGCCAGATGATTGAAAATGTGACAGGCTCGTCTAGAATCTAATCTGTAGAGAAGATATCTAATTCATAGAAGACTTGTTGTGTATTATTAGAAACTGTAGATGATTGCTTGTAAAATAGTAAGATGTACTTAGAAAAAGATACTCTTTTAGGGTATATATAGGGGTGAGCGACTCCAAAAAAGGGTCGGCTCTTGGACGTTTACAAGCTTGATGTACATGTACTGGATTACAAGCAATAAAAGATTTCTTCTTCTGGCTTTCGAAACTTCTGTGTGCAAGTGTATGTATCTGGTGTTTTAACTTTTATTCATTCTAAGTTTTATAATGTATCTATTCTAAAATCTGGACTGTGCACGTATAAATCTTGTTTCTAGAGTTGAACATTAAAAGATATTTACATGCTTTTAGACGAACATCTAAAAGTCACACTCAGGAATTCATGTTTTCTATAAAGAAGATATAAAGAAAACTCTGAAAGTAGTAATCTGCATCATCAATGTTTGTTGTTGTCCAATCTGTACCATGAGAAAAGTTTCTAGCTTAGGCTATATTTCCCTTATCTCTTGTTCCCCTTTTCTCTAAAAAACTCAAAGGAACCAGCCTTCTCTGGAGACTAGACAGATGATCTCAAGCAAGATCTGTCTATTCAATGTTGGCAAAGTCTAAGGCGCAACACTATTAACCGAAGGCAGATTTTGTTCCAACAGTAACCCCTTACATCCAAGATCTTCCACCCTCTAGACTTGGTCATTCCTTGGGATCTGGTCTAATATATCAATAAGTTTCTAGTGATCCACAGTCCTTCATTTAGGCAAATGGAATAAAAGAGTGGGATTATGTCATGACAAATGAATATTCCTCCTTGATAAAAAATTAAACTTGGGATCTAGTCCCTCTTCCTAAAGGAAGAAAATTGGTTTGTTATAAATGGGTTTACCAAACCAAGTATGTAGTATATGGATCCATTGATAAGTACACAACTCGCTTGGTAGCTAAGGGTTTTTCACAGGTTGAGGGTATTGATTACACGGAAACCTTTGCCCCTATTGCCAATATGGATTCTGTTAGGCTTGTACTTGCACTTGCTACATCACAAAAATGGCTGATTTATCATATGGATTTCAAAAGTGCCTTCTTGCATGGTGACCTACAGGAAGAGATATATATGGAATAGCTTGCTGGTTTTTGTCAGGATTCTTCACTTTTTTGTAGACTGAAGAAGTCACTCTATGGTCTAAAACAAGCTCCTTGAGCTTGGTATGAGAAAATGGATTCTTTCCTTCTCTCCTCTAGATTTTCTCACTGTGAGTCTAATGCCACAGTCTATATTTGTTAAGATGGAGGGGACATCACCATTCTTGTTCTCTATGTTGATGATTTACTTCTCATTGGTAGTTCCACTTCTCACATTCACACTGTTTGATGCTCCCTCTCTGAGAAATTCGAGATGGCTAATTTGGGATTGGCTCATTACTTCCTTGGCTTTCAGATCACTTAGAAATATTCAAGGGTTTTATTATGTCAACAAAAGTATACCCTAGATCTTCTTCAGCAATTTTGGATGACTTATTGTAAATCTTCCCCTACACCTTTTTAGTCTGGGGTCACTTTGACTTCCTCCTACACTTCACCTCTTTGTGATACTACTCTCTATAGATAGTTATTTTGAAGTCTATTGTATCTCACTCATACTCACCCTGATATTTCCTATGTTGTTGGTTTGATATCTCAATTTTCTCAATCCCCTCATGATAGTCATTGGTAAGCAGCCAAGCGGATTCTTCGCTATCTGCAAGGCACTACATATTTTGGCTTATTCTATGGTAGAGATTCTATAAAACTAGTGGGATACACTAATTCAGATTGGTCAGGTTCATTTGATGATAGATGTTCTACCTTTTTCTATGTTTTTTGTCTTGGTTCATCTCCAATATCTTAGTCATGCAAAAAGCAACAAGCAGTTGCATTATTATCTATAGAGGCAGAGTACAGAGCAACAATTTTAGCCAGCCAAGAGGCTCTTTGGCTTCATCATAATTTGGTAGAGTTTGGTTTCTTTCATGATCAAACTATTGTACTTTGGTGTGATAACCAGAGTACAATTCACATTTGATGCAATCCTATTGAGCATCAGTGTACCAAGCACATTGAGATACACATGCACTTCATTCAGCAACACATTCAATATGGAGATCTTAGCTTAGAGTACATTCCCACACAGGATCATATTGCAGACATCTTCACCAAACCCTTTGCTTCCATGCGCTACCTTCAGCTGCGTGAGAAACTTGGGGTTACGAAGATATCCTAGGGGGGATTGTTGACGAGGACATATTCCTCTCCATATTCTTCTTCTTCTTCTTCTTCTATCTCTTTTGGAAGTTGGTTTTTTCATGTGGTTTTTTCATCTATCCAAAATAAGATCTGCTACATATATTGTACATGAGTACCTTATCAAGCCTTATTATTGAGACTCATTTTTATGGATATGCCACCTCTTTTTCCTATTGTATATGAGTACATCATCAAGCCTTGTTGTTGGGACTCATTCCTATGGATATGCCACCTTTTATTTATCTTGATATTTTTACACTTACCCCTAGTATCACTTAAGGGGGGTGTTAGAGTATCTCTTAAGTTCTACTAGGATATTTTGTTTGGAGTTATCACTCTTGTTGAGATTGATAAACTCCTAGTTGTGATTAGATCAGATCTATTGGATTGTTGTAATCCAACAACTCACAAGAGATCAGCTTTGCTATTTATGCGTAGATGATCTCATGGAATAATCAATCAGTCTAAGCTTCTCTCAAATTTTCTTATAATGCTTTACATATCTATTTTATCTTGGGTTTATAATATTGTTTCTTCAATATTCTAATAGAGACCACAACCTGTAATGTACCCAAAAGAGTAGAGTGCTTTTCCTCTAGAACAGATAAAATAGTAGGCAAACCAGAAGGAATAGGGCCCTAGAAGGGCCAACTACTGACACTTTCGCATGGGTACTAGCACTATTATCACAATTCTCCTTTGGAGGCTCAATAGAATGAGCATCAGAATCATCATCAAACTTAGAGTAATAGGGACTTAGATAATTTAGAGACCAGTCACTTTGCCACAAACAAAGAGTCATAGGGTCTTATTGTGAAATCAGTGTGCAAAGTGATTTAAAATAGCTAAATACCCATTAGAATCATAGGATGAGGTCCTAACCACCTGACACACAAGAAGAAGACTAAAGAGCAGAACATATCACCACATCACCACAAGAGTAGAAAACATCACCACATCACCATAAGAGCATACAACGAGGACACCATCAGGACCGAGGCCATGAGAATTCTGACCAACATCCACACAAAGATGCCCAACCGATGATAGACAACTAAAAAATGGTTAGGGGACTTGTGAAGATCATCAATTAAAATAGCCCACCCAATCATGCATAAAATAAAATATCCAACAAAGAGTCCACATAGTGAACTCCCATACCAAGCCTCACGCACAACCATCAACTAACCATGATCATCAAAAATAAGAGATTCAAGGTCTTGGGGGAAATTCTCCAACCAGACCCTTAGGCCTTGTTGAGAAAGACCCAAGTTGGCCATATAATCTACCACCTTATTGCCTTCTCAATAAATATGCTAAAATTTGAACTTCTCTCTTGATTTCAGAATTCTAAACACCTTTTCTAGAATATTCAAAATATTCCAGTGAGGTTTGCTAATAGAATTGGCAATATTTACTAGATTTAAGGAATCCCCTTCTACAATTATTTTTTGATATTTAAGTATTTCTACCAATAGTAGCCCTTGAAGAAGACCCCTAGCTTCAGCAAAGTGAGAGGTTTAGATAGAAATATTCTCTGTGTATGCACCAATCAGCTCACCCTTAGAATTTTGAATTACCCCACCAGTAGTTGTAGGGCCTGGATTTCCTTTTGAGGTACCATCAAAATTCAATTTGACCCAAACCTCAGGAGGAGGGCACCATGAGGTGGTTGAGCACACTAAGGTAACAGGTGGCTTAGATGACTTGCAAGAAGCTAGAAAGCCAATTTTAGCCTCCACAAGGCTTTCATCCAAAGAACCTGCTTTGAGATCCGAGAAACAATGAGACACATTCTCCATAGTAGCTCCAAGAGCTCTAGAAGAAACCCAGTCTGAATTATACCTTAAATTCTTAAAAGCTCTCTTATTGTGTTCCCACTAGATGCTCCAAAACAAATGCGAGAGCAAGAAAGACCAATTTTTTTCTAACTGAGGGGACTTGGAAGGAGAAGTCCACTGTAGGCACATATCAGAGATAGTGTTTGGTAAAACCCAACTGACATCTAGAGTGGACAACACCTGAGAAACTACTGAAATCGAGAAGGGGTACTAGAAAAAATATACTGACAAGTTTCCTCTGAATCTTCACATAGGTAGTATCTATTGATCAGAGCCATCCCCCTCTTGTGAATATTTTCTACTGTTAAACATTTATTTTGAATAGCCAACCAATAAAAAATATTTAACTTTCGAAGTCAAGTTTTTAAGCCAAAATTTTTTGAGTAAAAACCAGCACTAAGGATCTATATCAAAAAGGCAGTATGTTGATCTAACAGAGTAAGAACCTTCAATTTCGGCTTTCCAAATGAGAGAGTCATCCATCTCCTTACTCGCAAGACTATAGGGTCTAAGATGATTATAAATAGTTCCCTAGGATAACTCTTCCTCCTTACTTTCAAATACTCTTTGAGAAATTTATTTCTAGCACCTCTTGTTCTCTTCCCACTCAATGAAATATTTAACTTTGGACCAACCCAGTCTATGGGTAAGAGCAACAACAGGGGCTAGAACTGTATTGAGGATAAGCGAGCTATCAAGAAGCCAAGTGTCCTCCCAAAAATTAATGATAGAGCCATTTCCCACCACCCACCTTGCACCCAAGAGCAGCTTCTTTCTGAGTTTTCTCAAGCTCTACCAGAATAAAGAACCTTCTTGGGTAACGTTCTCATAATCCATGCTAGAAAGCATGCTATATATATTCATATTTTGTGTTATGGATATTTCAAATCCTTTACCACAGTCCATTAGGATCAAATCTAAATGAAGAGAATAAGATGAAGTGGATTATAAAAATATTATATTTTGATGTCAAATTACTATGATATTGGACACAAGGCAAGAGATTGCAAAGTGAAAACAATGAAAAAAATACATGAGATAAATCAAGGGAATCATATTGTAATAGTTGGACTAGATCAAGGAGATTCCACTCCAAATGAATAGGCAAAGAAAGAAGAAACAAAGAAAGATATAAAGGGGTGAGAAAGTACATTGTGCAAGTTCAACTTTAGAAGGAATTAAAGGTGCAAAGGAATATGTGGAGAATTTTTTTTAAAGTAAAGACGATAAAAGAGATCAAGTTTATTCCAGGTAATTTGTCTTAATTTTTTTCTAGTATAGATTCATCTCTTCTCAATAGAAATGGAAGTAGTGTAGAGGTTATCCCTTGCACTTTAGGGTTTTAAGAGCAACACAATAAGAAAATAAGGATGAAGAATGTAATTGTGATAAAGGAGTGTCCTTACACTTTAGGGTTTCTAGTGCAACATAAATAATAAAGTGTTTTTGAGGCTACCCCTTGCCCTTTAAATCCTTCAAAGCAAAACAAACCCATAGATGATAAGTCTCACTATGAGCAACATACAAAAATTAAAGGGATTAATGAAGATGAAATTTTTGGTGGGAATAAAAAAACACAAGAAGACCAAAGAAGTAAAAACAAAGAGAAAAAGAAACTCATAGGGATATTGATATAGGAAAACAAAAGTAGATACTACAAGTGGTAACAAGAAGTGGATCAAAACCACAAATAAAAAGTGATGATAAAAATGATATCTTGTAATACTAGGGGCATGAATAAGACCCATACAAAATTAAGTATTAGAGAATTGACAACTTGTCATAGAAAAAATATTTATAGAAATGGAAACTGAGTTGCAAATATTTTAGCCATTTTCAGTTTTTATTTACATCTTGACAAAATGTAAATTTTAGAAAGCAATTGGATGAGTGAGATTTTATCTCTTAATATCAGGGAGTTGATTGTGGAAACATAATAGTTTGAGGAAGATGAAATATCTTTGATAGAAAGGCAAATGAAGAATATCTTTGATTGAAAAACAAGTTCAATATGGTTTGATTAACTTGATAGTAATATAATGAGAATAATATTTTTTGGTTAGTTTAACGGGAGTGGCCCCCAATAGCAACCACACATAACTTAATAATAATAATTTTTAAAATATATGAATATCATAAGTAATATAAAAAGGACTCTATAGTAAGTGGATAAAGTGAATGCAAGCTAGGAGCAAGGTGGAAGTGTTAGTAAGAAGCAGAAAGCATGAGTAGGAAGTAGGAAGCAAAGTGTTATCAAGGAGCAAGTACCACTTCTCTTGTTCTAGATATTAGGAGAAATTAAAAAAGTACAGGATTTATATGAAGAAAATCTAGATAACATGGTAACAAAGTCATTTTTGAAAGTCCTTACTAGAAGTAAGGATGTCCTAGTTGGAAGTAAGGATGCCCTAGGTGGAAGTAAGTATTCCTTAGGTGGAAGTATGGATGCCCTAGTTAGCGATAAGAAAAAGAGTAAGTCTATGAAAAATCCTAAGTAGCAGATACTACTTCAGAGGTGATTATCAGGGATGAGATGATTAATCATGATATAATGGTTCTTAAAACTAAATGGTTAATATGTAAATTCCATACATATTGGCCAAGTTTTTTTAGATTCAAAATTGGATCAAGTGAAAGTGGGGATTGAATTCAAACTACTCCATGAGTTTTCTTTCGAAAGGATTTTTTCTCATTATCTTCTCTAGTTTAGAAATAAGGGATAAAATAATGGATGGTGTCCCTTGGTTTAGGGAAAAAGATGCATTATATTTAATAACATGAAGTGAGAATTTTTATATAGAGACAAAGACTATTAAAAGGCTTATGGTGTGGATTAGGCTTTTTGGACTTTCTTGTCAACTCATCATAAGGATGTTTTAAAGAATATTGTTAATACTCTAAGCGAGTTCATCCAAGAGGGACCAAATACTAAGAAGAGAAGGCATGTTGGATACACTTGAATATGTGTTGCCATGGATATTTTAAAATATTTACCACAATCCATTAGGATTTAATATGAGGTAAAAGAATGATTATGAAAACATTACATTCTAATATCATAAATATCATGAAATCAAACACATGTCAAGAGAATGTAAATTGAAATTGATGGAGAAAGAGATGTAAATTTTGGGCATGAGGCAAACTTTAATGTATAACAAGGAGCTTGTATCATAGGACAAGTGGATCAATGCAAGGATTTTCCACTCCTAAGAAAGTGGTAAGAAAAATCCTTGTGTGTCATTAAATGACAAAGGCTATTATAGTTCACTCAAATAAACCATTAGAAGAAAAAATGACACAAGGTATGAGGAAGTACAATGTGCAATTTTAAATATAGATGGATTCAAAGGTGTGAAGGAATATGGAAAGGCAATTTTAAATCAAAGGAATATGGGGAGACAAATTTAAAAGAAAATAAGGTCAATGAGGTCAAGGTTAATATAAGGTTTCAAGAGCAACACAATAATGAAAAGCATATGTAGGACATCCAAGAAAATTTAGGATTTCCAATGAAGCATAAGAAAGTAATGACTATGGAGGATCATCCATTCACTTTTAAGGTTTTTAGGACAACATAAATAAGAAAGTGTTTATGAGGCTATTCCTTGCATTTCACATTCTTTATGGCAACATAAATCTTTATAAGATAAGTCTCATTATGGAAAATATGAAAAAGTAGAAGATATTGATGAAGATGAGAGTGTTAGTGGAAACATGAAAAGGAGAGGAAGACCATCAAAGCATGAACAAAGAGAAATAGAAACTCAAAGGGATATTGATTTATGAAGCCAAATAGAAATATCATAGGTGTTAACAAGAAGTGGGGTTAAGCCCACTAAAATAAAAAAGTGATGATGATGAAAATGATACCATTGAATATTAGGGGTATGAATAAGATCCATAAAAAAGAGTTGCTAAGAAATTAATAGGTTGTTATAGTCCTAAGGTTATTTAATAAAATAAATAAAATTAAGTAGTGAAGAATGTAAAGATGATTTTAAAAATATTTGGAATATGAGTGATTATCTAGTAGTTTCTTCTATAGGAGCCTCATGCAATATTGCAACAATATAGGACAAATGCAAATGGGATGGGTAATTGTTAGAAGAAAAAAGTAAATGGGTTGCTAGACTATTTTGTAGGAAAGAGAAAAACATCATAGTTAGGTTTATAAATGTATATGATCCAACTATATTTACTTGTGAAAGATGTTAGAAGGACCTCAACATACTTTTATCAAACACAATGAATGATTCATTGTAATATATGGATTCTTGGGGGTGATTTCAACATTGTTTTATCTCCTTTGGGAATGAAGGGTGGTATTCTAGGATGGTCTAAATCAATGTCATATTTTGCTTCATTTTTCAATTCAAATAGACTTTAGTATGCAAGTGCTTCAAGTTTTCAATATGAATGGGATAATAGATGCATTGGGGAAACTCTAGAAATTGAATCCAAGCTCAAAAATTTACAAAAAGTAGTAGAAACCAATGGAATGTATTATGATTCTTATATGAGAGGAAAACAAGTACTTTTCAATTATCATATTGCATTGAAAAAGGAATCGTATTGGTTCCAAAAATGTAAGGAGAAGTGGCTCAAGAAAGGAGATAGAAATACAAAAAAAAAACATGTTACAATAAAAATATTTTTCTTTTTATTACATCAAAATATTTTAACTCTAGTTGGAAGAAATATTGAGGAAGAAGAATATATAAGAAAGGAAGCAATTAATTATTTCAAAAATATTTTGTTAGATACTAGGCAAGATAAGGAGCCATAGGATAAGCTTGTGCACAATATTACATCAATTATCACACAAGGACAAAATAAAAATTTGATGAAGATATCTATGGAGGAGCTACATGAAGCATTTTTCTCTTTCCATCCTAACAAGGCACCTAGCCCTAATGGATTTCCTACAATTTTTTTAAAAAATTTGGGATCTATTGAAGAGTAATATATTAGTTGTAGTTGAAGAGGTTTGGAAAAGGAAGGATATAATAAATGATATATCACTTTTATTACATCAGTTTTCAAGAAATGCAAGATAAAATATTTTGATAATTTTTGTCCAATAAGCCTTTATAATATGATTTATAAGATTATTTTAAAAATTATGCAAAACAAGTTGAAATGTATTCTAGATTTTTTTATCTCATAGGAACAATATGGTTTTGTTCATGGTAAAAAATTCTTGATGGTATAAATATTACATAGGAGGCCATACGTTCTCTTCATTCCATGAAAAATCAAGTATGCTTAAAAAATTAGATATGAACAAAGCACATGATAGGGTTTCCTAAAGTTTTCATGTACATGATATTCTCAAAAGGTTTGGTTTTGATTATAGTGGTATGAATTGACTAAATATTATTATAGCATTGTAAAATATTCTATTTTGATCAATGGTTCTCCTATTGATTACTTTAAGTCATCTTGTGGACTTTGCCAAGGTGATCTACTATCTCCTTATCTATTCATTATTCTTGTGGATGCATTAAAGAGAGATTTCTCCAAGGAAAAAATGGAAGGAAAAATAAAAGGTATTCAAGTTGCAAAAAATGGTCTCTTTGAATCTCATCTCCAATTTATTTATGACACTTTTTTTGGGCCATCTCTTAGTTGATGAGGCCATGGAGTTTGAATCAATACTATCATTATATGAGAAGGCTAGTGGACAATTGATTAGTACTAGAAAATCCTAGATTGTTTTCATTATAAGTACCATATTTTTACAATGAATTATTGTGAATATTTTAAGGTTTAAAATTGAAAAAATTATATTAACCTACTTGAGTATTCCTTTGTCTCATAAAGAAAATAAAAATGAGCTTCAAATCTCTTGTTTGGATAGAATGAAAGCTTGTTTGGTAGGTTGGAAAGGCAAGTTCTTAAGCATGACAGGAAGGTTACAACTCATACAGACTACATTACAATCCATCCCTATCTATATGATGTCACTTTCAAGATTGCCAATAGGTATAGCATCAAACATTGATAAAATTTAAAGAGAACCTTTGAAAAGGATGAAAGAAAAAAATTTGGTTTCCTCTTTGTAAGTGGGATAGGTTCTATAAAGGAAAGGATATTGGAGAAATAGGCTTGCCGAGTTATAGACTTATGAGTTTGGCATCAGGGATAAAGCTTGGGTGGAGACTATTTAGAGATCAAGGAAAGAATTGGGCAAAAGAAATTATTTAAAAAATATATAGGTTCTATTGATGTAATGAAGTTATCAAGGAAAATAACCCTACCTAAAGGATCATCAATATGGAACTTCATATCAAATAGTTTATAATTGATTAAAAAAATACATATTAGATGGTTAGTCAATGAGGGGAATTATGTAAATATTTGGTTTGATACTTGACTAAAGCCTTATCTTCTTAACTTTAACTTTATTTAATATGTTTATTATTATAATATTTAAAAAAACTTTATTTAATATGTTTACTATTATAATATTTAAAAAAAATCAAGAAATCCATACACACATAATTATCATATTATTATAATACTCCTTCTATGGTGTATTTACTTTTTTTCTTTCTGATGGGATATGTGATCGGTTTCTATGAATTAAATTTAGGTTTCTATAACTAAAAATTTAATATTTTTAATTTTATAATATTTAAAAAAAACTTTGCCTTTAGGCTTTTATTAGAAAATTACTCACCTTTAGTTTTTTATTAAAAAATGACAAATACATTTCATCAACACAAGTTTTTTTTTTTATTTGGTAAATGAAGGGGTTTTGAGGTCTCCAAACCTATTACAATAGGCTAAGATAGGGCATGAGAATGCACTAAACTATAGCACTAAATCAAAACCAACCAAGGGGTAGGAATAATAGGCCACCCTCAACAAGGTAAAATAGACAGGGCCCCATACAAACAACATACCATAAAAGTTGGGTAACAACAACTAAAGGAACCAGGCCTCTCTCAGTAAAACAAAACAGAGAGGGCCCCATACAACCAACATAAAATATAACCTGATATCAACTACTAAAAGAATATTATAGCAGAGCTAGTTCAGGGTTGCTATATCCATCTGCTTGTTAACCATATCTCGAATCTCGTTGACAAAGGAGACCACAACCTGCAATGTACCTAGAAGAGTAGAGTGCTTTTCCTCTAGTATAGATAAACACATCACCACATCATCACAAGAGTAAAAAACATCACCATATCACCAGAAGAGCATACAACGAGGACACCATTAGGACCGAGGCCAAGAAAATTCTGACCAACATCCACACAAAGATGCCCAACTGATGATAGTCAGCTAAAAAAGGTTAGGGGACTTGTGAAGATCACCAATTAATATGGCCCATCCAATCAAGCATAAAATAAAACATCTAGCAAAGAGTCCATAGAGTGAACTCCCATACCAAGCCTTACGTATAACCAACAACTAACCGTGATAATCGAAAACAAGAGATTCAAGGTCTTGGGGGAAATTATCCAACCAGACCCTCAGGCCTTGTTGAGAAAGATCCAAGTTGGCCATATAATCCGCCACCTTATTGCCTTCTTGATAAATATGTTGAACTTTGAACTCCTCTCTTGATTTCAGAATTCTAAACACCTCTGCTAGAATATTTGAAATGCTCCAGTGAAGCTTGCTACTAGAATTGGAAATATTTACTATATTTAAAGAGTCCTCTTCTACAATGATTTTCTGATATTTAATTGCTAAGAAAAAACTAAAAAAAATCCATAGCTGCACTATTAGAACAAAAGTATGTAAGATCATTTAGTTTGTGCGGTTTCATAAAATTTACATGTTAATGTTAGGAATATAACAAGTGTCTCAATATACGTTTTTCAGCTAATAATTTATAAGGACTATTAAAAGGTAGTAGTTAGGATTTAAATGATTAAACTAAATAATGTTGTGCGTGGTTTCTATGGGACATTGTGTGGTTAGAGTTTTAGGTTTTCTTTGAAAAGAAGCAGGTTCAAACCACCATGAAACATGGTATATGTGACTTTGTGTAAAATAAATAAATAATACACCGTAGGTCTCCCCATGAAATAACCCTCCGTTGTATTAAATTAGGTACCAAGAGTAAAGAGTTGGGATTGAATTAGACATGGTATTGATGCTTGACTAAAGCCTTATCTTCTTAATTTTAACTTTATTTAATATGTTTATTATTATAATATTTAAAAAAACTTTTCAAGCAAGCCATACACACATAATTATCATATTATTATAATACTACCATATGATCACAATGTACTAAAAGTGAGACCCATATAAATGTCATATAACCAATTGAAAAAAATCATATAAATATATATTTTTTGCTAGAAAACAAGGGGTTGTACTCAGGTCCCCCACCCTTCACAAGTCACAACTCTCTCCTTTAGAGCTTGAGAGTTTACAAATAAATTCAATCCTCATCTCAATTGAGATGATATAGCTAGATACCTACATCATTTTCATTAAATGTCTAAAATCTTGATTTTTATTTTCTAGATACTCTTCAAATTTTTGTATAAATACAAAATTTTAGAATTCAACATCCTTCTTGACATTTTTTTATAGTGGCCTTCACAATACCAAAACTCCACCTCGATTATCTATGCATCACATCTTAGTAGAGTAATATTTCTAAAACATCGCACTATCATTGTCCACTTTACCATATTTGGATTGCTAGTTTCCTTCCTCAAGTATAAGTGCAACCACAAAAATTATAATGAATAATTTATATGAAAACACATTATTGTTATAAAATAAAACAAATATTACCAATGAAAAACATTAAAGTAAATCTTAATCGTTATTTGATTCAGGTAGTCAACATTTTCTTGTCAACTTCAACTAAACTTACTACTTCCTCTAATCACGGAAAATAGAATTTAACTTCACAATCCTTAATTAAAACCCCTTTATTGGTTAGCCAATCTACACATTTGTTTCCTTCCCTTGACGTATGTGTAAACTTGATTTATTCAAACTCTATAGCAAGGTCTTAAATTTCTATAATTATATCTTGTATGTTCCATAAAGCATTTACTTTCCTTAAAATTGTATCTGTTACTATGAGTGAATCACCTTTCATCCATACTTTGTTCCATTTTATTTTTTTACATATTTTTAACCCTTCCAAAGTTGCCCAAGCTTCAACTTCATTATTTGTCTTAAATCCACTATTGTAAGCATGATGAGACAAAATCTCTCATCTATTATTTCTAATTATTTTCCCTCATGTTGGTCCTGGATTTCCTTTTGATGCTCCATCAAAATTCAATTTGACCAACTCTGCTTCCACTTTATATTTTTAACCTTCTTTTTGTTTCTCCTATACCTAACATCATAATTCCAATTGATGATTTAACTCCATCTATCAAGGATCTTTGCTTTTAGATTAGGGATTGGATGAGTTAATAGGTGTCTTTTCACTTATATGTAACCAAAAATAAACAAATAAATAGGTGTCTCTTGCTTGCTTAACTTTTTCACTTGTGTATTTTAACTTTAAAAGTTGGGCAATGTTCTTTAGGAAGAATTATCTTCTAAAGAAAAAATAAAACATATTTTTTAAGTCGCTTTAAGGGCAAAACTGGCTAAATGTTTGTCCACCTCTAATATAAGTTGTCTTTTAAAAATGGATCTTATGAAAGGTTACATCTACAATTTCGTGCAGCTTTTTCGTTTAATTTGTTGAAGTACAAAACTTCTTGTGATGGCTATATAGATGGAGGTATGCATTATGTTTGTAGGTAATTTGGTGAAGACTCGAGATTGGCATTTTTGTGGAGCTATTTAATAGTTATTCAGAAAATAGGTATCATATTTAACCTTAAGGGAATTGATAAGTGCAAGTATAACTAAACACTTACCAAAAAAAACCTAAGTTCAATGCCATGTGAGATTTAAACGATTAAACTAAATAATGCGATGTCGTGGGCCCTTTGCTAGGAACTCCAACTTTTGTACATTCCAAACCTCCCATCACACCGTAGAAATAGAAATTTTATTTTATCTTCAATCAAAAGGTCTAAACAATTATATCGCTTCTTGGCAGGAGCGACTTTATACCTTATTGTGTGGATGTTAGGAATATTTACAAGGACTTGAATTGAATTGAATGCACGCAATTCAACGTTGCATGTCTGTCACTCCCTTTGTTTTGTTTAACAATGGATCGAATTGATAGGTCGTGAGAAGAGATAAAGTGGCATTGGAGAATGAGAAAATGAGAAAAGTAGGCGAGAGTGAATTGGATCATACTTTTGGATTTATCATTCGTCATGGGAGAGAGTACAATTTATTGGCTATTACATTATATTGATAATGATGCAAACATTATGTATTGGGTGGTCGTCGGTGGATAGGCAAACATTCTCACCAACTCAACTGAGAAAGGAGAATGAAAACTAAACCAGCCGTCAAACAAACACTTACGGTGTGTGTCCACTTGGCAGCCGGATATTCTTTAAGTATCAAAATCGTTTTGACCGGTAAAAGCTGTTTTTTGTTTTTTCATTACTTTGGCCGCAAGATATTTGAATTAGCCGTTGGCCGTAAAACAATATGCAGAGGCTCCAATTTTCATCAAGATATTTGAATTAGCCGTTGGCCGTAAAACAAAATGCAGAGGCTCCAAATCCGCCCGCCCGCCATGGGAGACAAAACAGCGAGGTGGTGCCTGAGGGGTTCCATCACAGACACAGCATCGTATCTCCGGTAGGGAGGGAGATCTTTGGATACATGTCACCCGAGTACGTGGAGTCTGATCTGATCGGGCCACAGCCAGATCTACGAGAAGATTGGGGTCTGGGTCTGAATCGAAGACACACAGGGAGTCCGTCGAAATTCTCCGAAATCGATAAATCTGCAGGCCGGGGTTGCGCAGCGTAGGCTACGGGAGGCGACATGAGGAACGATGCGCACGCTCAGACTCTTGCTGTTGCTTCTGTTATGGAGTTTGCTGTATGCAAAGGTAAGGTTAACCTCCTCTATTTATTCTCCAACTCTGTATGTTTGAATTTAAAAAGTAAAAAGTAGATTTTAAGTGCCAGTGCCGCCCCTCACGCGTTTCCCTTCCTTCTTAGATTGGTTGGCGCTGTCTGCTGTCTGCATTCTTTCTTTTCTAATGTTAAGTTGTCCCTGAGAAGCTATCCCCTCACTTCCTTTCCTTCCAAGGATGCTCAACCACTATCATACCATTACCATTACCATTACCAACCCTTCCTCTCCTCCTCGGAAAGAGCTGACCTATCTATGACTCCCCATTACTTCTAAAAGCAGTAATAAAAAAAAGAAACACTCCTTTTCAAAAACAAAAAAAGGCATAGGCATGTCAAATAAGTTTCTGTAGGGCCGTTTTCCTTCCTACTAACTTTAACTTTGATAAAGGAGGTAAAATATTAGAGAAAATCCTTAACATCTATTCTGCACCTGCACCTGTGTGTTTCAATCTTTCAAAAACATATTTTATTTAAATGCGTCTATTAACTTTAACTTTGATAAAGGAGGTAAAATATTAGAGAAAATCCTTATAGAAAGGTTAACCTCTATTATTCTCCACCTGTGTGTTTCAATCTTTTAAAAACATATGCGTCTACACTTGAAACCTCTCCCTCTCCCTCTGTGTTTCAATCTTTTAAAAACATATTTTATTTAAATGCGTCTACACTTGAAACCTCTCCCTCTCCCTCTCCCTCTCCCTCTAAAATTTCTGCGACTGTCATAAACTTTTTATAACATTTGTATCAAAATAACATGTCCGTCCGCCTGCTAATTTTTTTTTATTATTATTATGACAAAAGACAAGATGGCATTGTATTGACATGAACTCCATCTCAAGGGCAAATGTGTTTTTTTGGGTGCATGAACGGGATTGCTCAAAGTTCCCACCCTTGTTAGTCCTTTGTGAACTTTTTTAAAAAAAAATAATTTGTTTTGTTGTTTAATCTCTATCTATAGTCTTGCTACTCACATTACAAAAAACTAACTGTTGCCACATTGTTCCTTTGTCTCTCTCTCTGAGCCCTCTGGTGTAAGAGATGCTCATCCCATATTCTCTAGGAATTAAAAAGTGCATCGCCAAACAAATTTAGGAGTATTTCATTAATCTATTTTTGGGTTATGTTTTATTCATGTCCATATGTTGTAGTTTGACTTCATGGTGTGAGGTACAAAATTGTTTTAATAATTCAAATTAGCATTTAGTATAGTGGACCTAGGTGGAAAGATTGTCACGATGAGGACTTCACTACAACCTTGCTTCCTGAAATGTAGGGAAGCCGTGCAAATTTTAAGTGTATCCCCTTACAATGTATAAAATATTTTAATTTATTTTATTACCATATGTAATTAACAAATCAAAATTGAGGGGTTCCACTAAAATAGTCACTGAATGGATCTCTCTTCTCCAGCCGTACATTCAGATTTACCAACACTCTGAAAACATAGAAAGGTAAATCGCTCATTTAGTTTTTGCAGACACGAAAATCAAACGAGATGTTATTGCAATAATGACAATGTGAAAACTGTGTGATGTAAACATTTTTGGTCCATTCAATTTCCCTATGTTTTTTTCCTTTTGTCAAACAGGAGTATTTATTCCTGAATTCCGGCCTGAATTTTTTTTTATAGTGGGAGGATTTCATTGTTTGTGCTAGTTTGAATAAATTCTATTGAGAGCCAGCTAGATCGTACTTGAAACACGTCGCTACCCACTATTAATATTTCAATACTGTGCTCGCAAAAGTTATGTGTTGTCACGACCTTCAATTAGTACAAAATACGGATTGTTATCAACATTTTCAATATTTATATTTCATGTCTTTTATCCTTTAATAAATGTTTTCTTATAGTTTTTATTTGTCTAGGAAACAATTCTCCTCCTCACAAGGACGCCGAAGAATTCAATGTTTTCTTATATTTTTATTTGTCCTTAGGAAACAATTCTCCTCCTCACTAGAAAATATGAAAAAGCATTCGGTTACGATTTAAAAAATATATATAACTCCTCTTCTACACGATACTTAAGTAGGTCTAAATTCTTGCTTTAGATCCGTGATACTTAAGTAGGTCTAAATCCTTGCTTTACATCCGTACTTTTACTTAAATAGTGTTAAATGCTGTAAACAATGAAACTTTGAGTAGTCTCCACAAAGACATAAATGATCTTCTCCATTCGTGGAGATCTCACCTTGACTATCGTGGAGTCCACGAGCACTTAAAAATAATAATAGCTTTAGTTTTATATGTTTCATGTTTTTTTATATATATATATATATTAAACAGTTTTTAGATGAAAGGTTAGAGTTATACCATTGCTATGTCTCACACAGATATTGTATTTCTCTTCTTATAATATAATTTGTTTTAATTGTTTTTAGTTAATCTTTTTTATTATTAAAATTCGTTGTTAGTTTAATTTTGGAGTTTTTTAGGATTTATATTTTGTTAATTTGTGCTCTTAGTTGTGATTTAGTGATTACCATTTTGTAATATTTTAAGTTTAGTCCAATCATCTATCATATTGAGTTTTCATTCTTCTTTGTTTTTTAACTATTGTACTCTATTTTAAAAATTTATATTTTCTTTGTATTTCATGCAAAAAAATGATATTTTTCATATTTTAATTGTTTATTTTTAATTTAATATTTATTTATATCCAGCTCAAGATTAAGAACCGTCAACTTGGCAAACACTCATTTTTTAACATTTGTGAGTAATAGGTTGTGTAAGATGGATTAGAGTAAAATAATTTATTTAATATATAGTTATTTCCTTTGTATAATCTATTTTTTAAAACTTTATTCATAGTTTTAAAGTCTTCATTTTTAAAAGCAAATATTTTGTGAGTTTAAAATTTTTTATATAGAAGGATATAGTCATCTAGTATATAATATATAAATATTTTCTCTTATATAATATATAAATATTTGCGCTCAACTAGGGGAAGTACTTGGGCCAACATCTCTGCCCTAAAACTCATTGTGAGGAGTACCCTAGGATTTTTTTTTTTTTAAATCTTGATTTATTTTTAGTATTATTATTAAATTATTTATAAAATTTTTGTAGTGTTTAATATTAAGTATTTATTGTATTATTGACATTAATTTTTTTTTTAAATTTATTATGTGGGATTGATGTTTTGACGTCAAAAATCAAGATATTTGTGGTTGAAAGAAGGAGATTCCCACTCAAATTTTTTCCACATCTCAATGTTCAAACACAGAGGGGCAAACAGGATCAAGGGTCTAATCAGAAAACCTGTCCCTCTCACGAATCATACCAAGAAGTGAAATGAAACACGCCTAGTTATGAAACCCCAAGACATGAAAGCGGACCATATATTGTGCAGATGCACTGCTTGATGTAGCTGAAGACTAGTGTAGCATGACATACTACAATTATGCACAAGTATTGCTCTCATAATCAGAATGTGTGTGGACATATGCATGCACGAGGGAGGGTGTGTGTTTATAACAAAGAAGATAAATCCAAACAAGAAGGAATGAAAACCAACAAATAAGGAAAGTCAAGCAAGAAAGGTCACTAACTCATTGTCTATCTTGACCAGAAGCACTCAACCAAACTAAAACTCCACTAGCTGCATAAGAGAAGACAAGATATTGGCAAGCCCATAATATATTCATAGACATAGGCAAACTCATAATTTTATTAACTTACGAGCACAACTATTAAATGAAGTCTTAACTCAAATCATTACTTCGTGTAATATTTGCAAAAGATAGATATTTATTACACAAAGTACCATAAATGCCCAACTATTGATGTGAAATTGCTCTGTTATGACCGGCATGCATGCTTAACACAAGGACATGTCACTTCATCCCTATAGAAAGATGGTTTATTTACTTTACACAATTTTAGCATGAGTTTGTGTCATTGATTTATGATATCCAGTTTGAGAGGTCATAAATATCTAATGATGTGTTTTTCCCTTCTCTCCTACATATAATGTCAAATGTCACATAAAAACCAAGAAAAGAACCAGCAAAGCAAAAAAAAGTAACAAAAATAATTGACACCAGTAGATGGACATGAAGACTTCATGTGCAAGTCAATCCAAAATAAATGTCTACGTAGTCCCACCTCTATCACAGTAAGATAAATAGGCATCAATCCTAACCCTTTGCCATGCAATCCTTCAATCCTTGGTTGTGACTAAAACACAATGTATATATCAAAATTAAAGGTAAAGTTTTAGAAATGATCAAGGTGAAAGCATCTCAAGATGAGATCAGGGTATTTAACAAAATACAGAAAACAAAAAATATTGACAGTTAATAACAAATAGACATAATCAGACTAACTTATATAAATATCTTGCCAACGACAATAATAGACATTATGATGGTATCACATTATTGTCGCTTCTGCTTTGGCACAGGTTAAATTTAGGTGAGTTTTGTGTCAAAAATCCTTTGGATCACCAACCTCAAGAATCTATGGATTCCCAATTTAATACTCAATCACCACTTTCAAAAACCAATCCATTTCCTCAGTTGCCCTCTTGACGATTGAAATGCTTCATTAGAACATATATATATCTCTCTTACACAAAACATGAAGTATGTGATTCAATATTAGCATCCATTTTTCAAGATGAAACATTGGTTTACAAAGTCAAATGGACATCTTAATCCATTTCCTAGCAATGAAATCCCCAATACATGCCACAAGTTGGGAACAAATTCCTCCTAATGCATAGAGAAGATGAGAACATTAGAGTTAGAACTTTAACCCACATCATAGATGGCAGTCATCTGTTATAGTCTTCATCCCCTGCATTTAATGTATTCTGTGCTCACATAGATCTTCTATCAAAGTATTATTTAAATGTAGTTGTATGTTCAATTAGTTGGTAGTGCAACTCAGAATAGAGTTTGGAATGTATCTTCTTTGTAGAGAATGACCAGTTAAAGAGACAAATGCCTGATATACTTATTCTCTACTGTTTTTAATTTCAATCTGCAATTAGAAGAGCCTATCATTATTCTCATGTTCCTCCATATTGGCTCATTCATTGGCATGTACTTTTCATTCATGCAATACATCCTTTTATGTATTACAAAACCACTCAATTTGGTATAACATGTGATAAACCTCAAAATTTTCCAGAAGATGGTAATATGCAAAACTGAATAGTTGATCACTATGCCCAGACATTCAAGACAGAATGAAGTAACAAAAAATGCAATTTAGTTCATAAACATTTTTGAGTAAATTCAGATAAAAAGAATAAGTCCAATCAGAGTCGACACACCCACTTCATAAACCTATTGTGAAAGCTATTAGACTTATTTGAGCATAGAAACTTACTTGTATGTAAATGTCATGTTCCAATTCTACCCTGTAGATATAATTTTATAGAACCCACAGATAGAACTTAAGGAACTGACATCATATATTAGAGACTTTGAATAGAATAAATATGAATAAAGACAAATTACTTAACCTTCCCCTTGGTAAATACAGTAAAAATTCTAAAGATAAAAGAATAAATAATTTTTCCCCAAAGATGCAATCTCAGTAGAGCATAGTTTTGTTGGCCAAGGCTCAAGATCCCCTCAAGGATAGTTTGGCTTGGATTTGAAAATGACATAATGATTCCCATTTTGTTGATGAAGGTCCCAGCATAAGCATTTGATAATCTATCTCTTTGTAAAAAGTAGTAGACAAACTATGGCCTCAGAAGAATTGCATGCTACACCTAAGGATGCAATGGAGCAGGACTTCCAAAGTAGCATAGGCAGCTACTTCTTCAAGAAGGGCTTCTGACAGACAAGTAATCTTTGCTCATGGTCACCTTCTATGTCCACAACACGAGCATCCCACCGCAGTTGTGCAGTAATTGCTCTGGCTTGCTCTATAAGTTGCACTCTATCCCGAAGTACAACCCATCCCTGCACATGCGCTTCGTCATTTCAAGTTCTAAATACTTAAGACCACTTAAATTCCCAGTTTTATGTTTCCAACACCACTTCTCAACCAAAGACAAAACAAAGAAGAATCAACAGTCTCAGATAGTTATTTTGCATTGACGCTAAGTAACGCAAAGAAAAAGAGTGAGGGTTGAGAAGTGAATTCGATTTTAAATTATGTTGAATAAATCATTGTTTGCTATGGACAAAATGAACCAAAAAGGATAGATGAGATTCACTTCTGGCCTAAGTATCCGATCCATCTCCAATAATTAAAACTGTCATACCACACTTATCTTGGTGATCAAATTCTTGTGAAAGCAGTCCGGCTGCATGAAGCATATCATATGTTCGAGGATAAGTAGGAAATGCCTCGCACCTGTGAGTACCCATTTATAAGTAAATGAACAAATAGACAATTCTTATGCATAGAAGATTATGACAATATAACTTTTGCCCCATTCTAACCAAAATACGAGGATTTCTGTCTGATTAGTAAGCGCCCATAAACTAGGAATCTATTTCAAGTAGAGAAAATTTCTCATTTGTTCTTCCTCAATAATTTTAAGACTAAAACACAAACATAACAGTTGTTGAAAGAAGTGATATCATCTAAATAACTACATTTCATATCCCAGCTTGTGTCACATCTTCATTAAAGCATAGGAGGATGTAGAAGCACTACTGCAATTAAGAAAATTGTTGTTGAGAAACCCAAAATCATAAAGCAATATGCACAAAGTTAAATGGGATGAGCTCAAGCGATTAAGTGTATTGGCTCCTAATGTAGAGTCATGGGTTCAATTCCCAGGCAACATGCAAATTTTAGAAAGTGGAAGTGTTGATCGGGTAAACTTCGCATTCAATTTTGGGTGTGGCATCATGGCTCCTAATGTAGAGTCCTGGGTTCAATTCCTAGGCAACATGCAAATTTTAGAAAGTGGAAGTGTTGATCAGGTAAACTTTGCATTCAATTTTGGGTGTGGCATCACCAAGAATTAGGGCTAGGTGCAAATCCTCGAAGAATTTGACAGAAGAGATAACCCACAACCATGGTACCAATGCCAAAGGTTCCTACCTATGAAGGATTTTATCAATCAAATAAAGAAATAAATAAAATAGAATGCGGGACCAAAAGGTAAAACAATTGCAAGTGAATGAATAAGAGACACAAACCAAAAGCTACTTAGCATATCAGGAAAGGCCTGGTGATTTTGAAACATTTTCTTTTTTTCTCTGTTTTTTCTTCTAAAAAGTTACTGAATACCTGAATGCAAATGGAAGAATTTCTTAAAATAGTATCTCATCTAAAGAATGAGATGTGAATATTGTAGTAATTGAATACAACATAACATACTTAAACACAATTCCATTTCTACTAAAATGAACAAATATACAAAGCGAATATCTTTCAATTACAATGCATACACTGCACACACACATATATCAAACTGTCGGTATAACAGTTCAAACAGCCCAGTCTGCGAATATGATGGCCTGCCCTTTTCCAAACTGCTAACATTCGATGTACTACACAAACTACCCATTGTACGCAATTAGTCTCCACTTTACGGCAATTGTTTTCATTGCACGACAATAACGGTATAGCAACTTCGATGTACGGAAATCATGGCACAACTTCTTCAATGTACAGTGACTTCAACCCTGCATAACAAAACTTGAAAGGATACAACTAACAAAATCTATCTACAACAATAACAACTCATGCAATTACCATACAAAGGCAATAGATGATGGATGAATATGAGTAGCTATTGCATTAGCATTTGCATGTACAATGGAATGCATACTGCAATATCTTACATATACAGTCTACAATCTTGTGCAGAATATCTCCTTCGGGCATATACAATACAATGTCTATGTGAATGTATCTACTCTCATGTCAACAACGCCAACTACACTTTTCAGCCAACAATACATTTCGGCCAAACCCCACAAATTAATTGGGGAAGGGTCTTATTTATACAACTAAGGAGGTATTTGCATCCTCCAACTTATTGACTATCCAACACCTCATCATTTTCTTAAATTACATTTGACATGCATGTGACTTACATTTACATTTCATTTCATGACTCACTTTATGACTAATAACTTATTTGTACATAACTAATAATTCACTTAACATTACACATTGTCACATACAATACTATATCACAACTTTATAACATCAAATATATCAAAACTCTTAATGTGCGCATACTTGACTTCCAATGCACTTATTCATTGATTAAGCAGACATGCCAATTTGCCTGCCTACAAGGATCCTTGTGTAGCACAGTTGTAGGGTATTCCACCCTTGGAGGAACAATTTGGATTGATAGATTCAATGTTCAAGCTTGTAATGATGAGGTTGTATGGCCTACATCATATCCTTGCCTTTGACTACTTTACTTCCAACCTCAGATGACCCAATCTGAGAATAGAATGGCCTGCCCTTTTCCAAACAGTTGGCACTAGCTAGACAACTTGCCTTCAATCTTGACGGCCTGGGATCTTCACTATATGGCCCAACAACTTCCTCGTACAACTTGACAATTGCTTTGTACGGATTAGCACTATGTTGGACAGCCTATCAGTTACCTAGATGGCCCTGTACAATAAAACGTGGAAACGAATACAAATAACAGATTGAATCTAATCTACTGCACCAATCATCAGTAATAGTACATGCAAAGAACACTCAATGGAAATAGCAAATGATGAATGAATATGAATAGATATTGCATTAATGATAGCTTGTAAGATGAAATGGATATGGCATCTTCTACAATTACAGTATCTAATCTTGTCCAGAATATCTCCAATGCACGCAATCTCTCTTAGCATACACAATGCATGTATACGTCCTCTATGTGTTATATGTCCCTTATGTCTCCTCTTGTACCTTGTACCCTATGTACATGTGTACCTTCTCTATCATGTACAAAATCTACCCTCTCTTATATCAAATGAATGAGGGGGGTCTTATTTAAACTAGGGGGAAGGTCGCTACAAGCAACTACCGCCCCTAACACCTCACCTCCTAATTACAAGATAAACTAGCATTAACTATTTTTGCATGACTCACTTCGTACATACCCCCACTTAAGTCATTATTTCTAACTTTTCTTTTGTTGAGGTGCAAGTCAAAACTAGCACCTACATCTGCCCTCCCCTCTAGATTGGTCGATGTCGACCGTTGTTGCTACTCCTTGAATCTTTGGCTTTGTTGATGTTGAGGCAATGAAATAGGTACTCCTCCAAGCTCTTGGATTTGCAGCTTTAAGGCTTCATTCTCTCCCTTGAGCCTCTTGGCATAGCCTGGTAACGAGCCCATTGGAAGCCATAATGATGCAACTTTTGCTCAACTTCTACCAGCCTAGACTTTAACTCAACCTCCCTCTTCGTTGCTTTGGGTTCCTTCCTTATAGCTACTTCCAGTTGCTCATCCCATTCCATGATCAGTTTCTTTTTATGAGCAATCTCCTTCATCTTGACTTCTAGAGTTTGCTCCCTCACCGCACATTCAGACTTCAATTGTCCTATCAACTGATCCTGTTGTTCTTGTGTTTGCCTCATAACCTCTATTTCCTTCCTCAACTTTGTTTGTTCAGTTTGGCATCCTACTACACGTGCCAAAATTATCCTTCCACCACCTGCACTTGGTTAGATTGCTTTTCCTCTTTCAGCTTAAGGCTACAAACCATCTACTCAAACATTTCTAAACCTGTTGCTAACCATTGAATAAGATATGCCAAAAAGTTCATTCTCGCATAAGATTTTACCACCTCAGGTGCCAACTTCACATACTTGACACTTGGAAGTTTAGGATAGGACACCATATTTCCTTCATCAACATAAACTCTTGGTGGATACTGATAGAGTACTTGAGTTCTTTTTGGCAGATTCCTGATCTCCAACATCAAATTGAAATTGCTAGTGCCAACTCCTAGCTCCCATGGCTGCGTTTGATATATTTATGCAAACTTCTTCATACGCTCCTCATCACAAGCCCACTGCACTAGTTTGCTCAACTCACATTCCATTCTCAACTACCATAGTTGCCAGTCTCCAACACACCCAACTCTAAACTCACTACGAACCCTGTCAAACAAACCACTTTTTCAAAAAATGTAACAACCTGCTAATTGATATTTTCTCAAAGAACTGGTGGTCTCAAAATTTGGCACTTCTATGATAAAATGCTCACTTGTTTCCTCCTCTTCCAGTTCCATATCTATGTCATCCTCGGTGGTGGTCTCCTCCACATCCTCCCCACCATGACCTGTCAGATTGATTTTTTGTTTGGCTGCCTTCCCTTCCTAAATCTCTTGAATCTTTTCTCCGTCTACATCAATAGTCTTCTCTGTTGCTTGCACCATCTTCTTACCTTTCCCAGGTTCTTCCTCCAACAGTTGACTACTTTGGCCTTCCTATCATAGTCTATACTCTAATGCAGGTTGTTTACCTTTCTCTTGACTGTCTTTCGATACTGTTGAATTTGGTGTCGTATTCTACGTTGTTTTAGATATAAATTCCATTAATGGTCCCTCATCCAACAAAGGTGATCCACATCTATCCACAGTGTCTTCATATTGCCTAAGCGATGTGGTGTTGAAGCTTTTTGGTGTATCAACATTGGCCACATATTCAAACATTACCAAATCTCCTCCTCCAGGTTCTCCATCCAATGATGATGATGCTTCCACCGCATCAAATGCAATTTGAACTTTGTCATCTACATCTACAATGATCACTCAATCTTGCGTTGACTGTTGCGCAACATTCTTACCCAATTGTTGTGTTGTATTTTCCATACATTGCACTCTTTGCACAAGTTCTTGAACACTGGGTTGTTGTCTCCTTGTTGCAACATCACTTGAAGTCACGCTAGTACCTAACATGGCACCTACAATGCCTGGTTGTGTTGGAACTTCCTTCTACACTACTTGTGGCAACTTTCCACACCTCACTCTGTTGACCTATCACTTTTGCACATTGCCACCTTCTTTCTTCTTTCCTACAGCCTGTTGTGGGGGTTCTTGGTTTACTGGTTGTTGTTGCAGTTGCACTCCCATTTTTTGCCACCATTGCTCCAAATTTCTTGGCATCTTCTCCTTGCTCGGCTCTATATGTAGTAGTTGCTCCTCAGCCTCATCAAACTCTACTCATTTCAGGTACAACATCCATTTCGTCACTTGATGCTTCCTATGCCTTTCTCTTCTTTGAGGCACTTCTCTCTTTATTTCCTGAAATTTTGTTTTCATCAATGGTACAACATGTACCCACTTGAAAATCATTGGTGCACACTCTGAAATATATATATATATATAAACAGTTTTGAATTGCTCTTTGCTTTCCCTTCCTTGTCCTCTTTGCCTCTTCCAACCAAGCCTGTTCGAATTCACAATATTTTCCAAAAACATTACAAATCATGCATTCACCACAATCGTAAGCGAAAAAGAAGCAATTAAAAGATAGCAACAATTAACAAAATAAAGATACGAAGGAAGATGACAAGTAGAAGGTGGGTACCTGTGGGCACCCCAATATATCACATTTTATTCACACTTATCATACAAGTGGATCCTCATTGAGGGGTATTTATAGTGATACCAAATCCCCAATGAGAGGTTAACCTCAGGCCGACATTAACTTAACCTTGAGGTTAACCTTACAATAAAATAATAATAAATTACCCTTTAAGAAAGGTTATCTATAAAGGTGGATTAACCAATACCACTAAGGGTGAAACATGAAAGGTGCCCTTAGGCTTACATGAACATGCCCATAGGTTTACATAAATGATGAATGCTCGTAGACTACATTAATAGTGCTCATAAGCACTTCTTCACACTTTTGGCCTTGGCCTAAACAAAATCAGATTACACATATTTCAACACCCCCCCATAATGGATGCTCTAGTGGGCCTCCATCATCAAAAAGCTTGTGTCCAACCCTCAAGAATTTTGTCTCAATCTTCTTTAGCCTTGTAATGCAATTCTTGATGGAGTGTCCTTCCCTTTTACAATACTCGTAAGTGTTTGACTTCTTTGAAACCTTAGACTTGCCCTTAGGCAACTGAACCTTAGATTCCATTGATTTGAAGTCTTTTGGATGAGCTTGTGTATGAGAAAGAGCTCCATAATTCTTCATTGCCACTTCATAATGTATTAGAAGCTTGAAAAGTCTTTCAAGAGAGATGGGTTGTGGCTCTTTGATAGTCATCACATTCACATAAATAACCAAGCCAATTGTATAAAAGGGAGGAGAAATATGGAAGGTAATAGATTTGATATACTCTTCATCAGTCTTTATCTTGCCTCCTACCATAGCTAGATCAGCTTTTAGAGCTTTGAAGTGAGATATATATATTTCAATATTACTGAAATCTAAAATTTTGAGATTGGAGAACTCCATCTCTATTCTGTTAACTTCACTAGCACTTAATTTTCCATAGAGATCTTTCAGAGTAGACCATACCTCAATAGGATCAATTTTCTCTCTAATGTGGAAAAGTACATTTGATCCATAGGGCATTAAAATGCATAATTTTTATATTTTATATATATATATATATATATATATATATATATATATATATATATATATTCCTTTTTAGTTATTAGGTGGGCCCAACCACACCCAGCCCATACGGGCTTTAAAAAAATTGAAAAAAAAATTAATTTTTAAAAAAGTTTATATTTTAAATTTTAAAATTTTAAAGGTTTTTACTTTTTTAATTAAATTAACTTTATATTTTAAAGTTTTTTAATGTTTAGGTGGGCCCAGCCATGGGCCCACCCAACCCATAGGGGCTTTAAGGGCTTTAAAAGAACATAAAAAATAAAACTTAAAACTAAAAGTAAAAGTTAAAAACTTAAAACATTTTAATTTTTTTAATTTTTAAAAGTTTATATGTTAAACTTTTTAGTTTTTAAACTTTTTTATAATAAATATTAAATTATAATTTATAAAGTGGACTCTAATTCATTGTAAAGTGAATTGGAGTCCACTTCTCCTATATAAACCCTTCTCTAAGGTAAAACGACTTATTAGATCTACTACCACCAGATCCACAGGAGGAGGGCCTAGAAGATGATGATGAGGAATATGATGAATGAGAGTCAAATATCAGATATTTGATATTTATGTCATCTTTGTACATGCACTACTATATATTGTACATACACTATTTGAGGAGGGCCTATATATTGTTATCTTAAATCTTTTTATGACTTTGACATCCTGTTGAATATCATATATGCTTTTATGATGCCAATGTGTATGATTTATTTATTTATTTTGTAATGTGTATGATTTATAATTTATTTTATTATTTTGGATTAAATATATATTAAAAATTAGCCGCACCCGCATCCACCATTCCCGCCACACCCGCACCTGGTAACCTTGATATATATATAGGGCAGACCGATGCGCCACCGTGGTGGCTGAGACCAAAGGAGAGCAAGTTTAACTTGAAAGTGCCCTAAGATGTAATTTCCTTGCAACCAAAAAGAAAGGTTTGCACTGAGTCTCAAACTCGAGATCTCCCCTCTGCAAGCAGGCTATCCAGCCACTATGCCACGTAATGGGTTGGGTCTAGAAACCAACCTCCTCCATATGGCGTATACACCATCAATTAGAATGAATAAGGGGCTCCTTACAAAGCTTGCGAGGGATCGAACCGCTAACATGAGCGCTGCAAAGATGCAACCCAACCGCTGCGCCATGGATGTGAATTTGATTGAGAGAGGGGAACCTGCTAAAGACCTATGAGCAATGCTTCTGAACAAAAAATGTTTTGTTGCCAAGATTTGAACTGGCAACTTTCAAGCCATAGCAAAATGCCCTTGCTATTATGCCACTCACTTTTGATGCAACCAAGAGGTGGAGCGCTTCCCTTGATAAAGTATGCTGACAGTGACTAAGAGCCCAAGAGTCAAACATGCAACCTTCTAGCTGCAAGCACGCGACCTTACCGATAGGTCACTTTTGCACCAGAATTCGCAAAACTAGGATAGCAGGTTGCCGAATGGCACGTGAAACGAATAGGGTCCGTTTTGGGTGCCAAAGAAAATGGCACGAAAATTCTATTTTGAATTTTTCAAAACAAAAAAATAATAATAACTTGTTTCGATGACCGTTGATTGTTTTGATAAATTCTCCTCTGCCTAATGAGTGACGTTGCTTCGGATCGCACTTGATGCCATGTTCGAATTCACAATATTTTCTAGACACATTCCAAATCATGCATTCACCACAATCGTAGCAGAAAAGAAGCAACAATTAAAAGATAGCAATAGTAAAGGAAATAGAAATCCAAAGGGAGACAACAAGGAGAAGTAGAAGGTGGATGTCTGTGGGCACCCCAATATTTCACATTTTATTCACACTTATCATACAAATGGATCCTTGTTGAGGGGTATTTATAGTGATACCAAATCCCCAATGAAAGGTTAACCTCAGGCCAACATTAACTTAACCTTGAGGTTAATCTTACAATAAAATAATAATAAATTATCCTTTAAGCAAGGTTATCCATAAAGGTGGATTAACCAATACCACTAGGCATGAAATATGAAAAGGACCCTTAGACTTACATGAACATACCCATAGGCTACATTAATAGTGCTCATAAGCACTTCTTCACACTTTTGGCCTTGGCCTAAACAAGATCAGATTACACATATTTCAACAAGGACATTGTTTCTTATTGTATCATCCATTGCTAGGCACAAAATTACATTGCGGCCTTGAACCCTAGCAAGATGGAATTTGGGTTGATAGACACCTTCCTCTCATGTCTTTGCTGCAATATTTACAGATGACCTTATTTGGCAAAATCCCTTTTCTAGCTTGTTTCCAAATCAGGTCCCTTTGTGTACTTGGCCCATTGTTGCCAATTCCTTGTCCTCAGCTGAAGAAGCCATCTATTTTTCCCAAACAAGGGTAAGTGGTAAGAGTCTATGACATGGCCATAGAAACATTAAGGCCATGTCTCAGACTCTTAAAAGAAGAGAGAAAACCAAGGAAAAGAAAAACTAAAGGACCTTAAAAAATGCTTAAAAAAAAGAAACCGTATCTCTCAAATCTTGTCCCAAATTGTGAAATCTTCAAAAGCAGTTGTTAAATCTGTCAAATCTTTGTCTAGATGAATTGGACAATGTCTGGTTAGCCTTTACAAATTTGCAGTTAGGAGCAGGAGAGAAGATAAAAATGCAAAAAATGACTATTTTCCCCCTTTTAACGTTGTTTCCTTCTAAATGCATGAGTCTTCGCGAGAAAATGGTGAGAATATCGTCAAAAAGTTGGCAATTTCTCAAGTCCATGAAAATCCTGTGATTTTATCGCAGCCCACATTTTCTCGCAAGAAAATTGAGAATTCACAAGATCTTAGCGACTTTTCCAACTATGCTAAAATCTTGTTTAGAGTTCATCAATAAGCCTACTGTTTGCAAGTTGCAACTGAGTATCCATTTGACTCGCTCAATTTGTGCAATGGTCCCTATTTCCTTGATGTGGAAACAACATTCCTCCCTAGGAGGAGTGTTTTATTTGCTACTTTTCTGGTTTAAGTATTTCCTATTTTAAGGGCTGCAAATAACAATCCGCTTGATCACTGAAACATATACATATTTTCTATGCTCCACAATGGTGTTCATGGCTGTGATTTCACTTGGGAAAGTAAAATCTCCCCTTTAAATGCCCGTTGTACATGATCATGTCTATGGCTACCATGACTCACTCTTTCATTTGTCCTTGGTGGTCACACAATAGGTTTTTTCTCACACAACGAATAATGAGTGAATATCCCATAAATAATCCATTACATCACCTCTTGTTCATAACTGAAAACATTGGAAAGTTGCTTTCATGCCCTCTTAGTTGTACATGCTTGTATGCTCTCCTACTTGGACTTCCAATGTACCCAAAGATGTTAATGTGGCTAACATCTGGTCTTTCTGCTGGTCCATGCTTCTTCCGCTGTCATATTTTTAGCAGATTTTATTGAACTAATGTTTATTAAATATGTTATAGTCCTTACTGCTTCTTCCCAAGAGAACAAGTCAAGGTCTTTGGCCTTCACCATGGACTTGGGTTTTTCCATGATAGGTCTATTCAGAATTTCAAGTCCATTCCAAGAAGTGCTAACACTATCACGTAGATGTTGTTCTTGACCACAAATGGAGTATTATATTGTCATTGGCTTCTAAATTATATCACTAGATAATGATGTTGTTCTTGACCACAGATGGAATATTTTATTCTCATTTAGCTTCTAAATAGTATGAGATGCATATACTGAAAGACCTATGCATATGACATTACATGTATATACTAAGATCTTTGCATACAATTCAGGCCTTTGGGTGTTAGTTCATTAGCTGCATAGATCTATATATAAACAATTCCCAAATGATAGAAAACAATGACAACAGCATCCCCTCCCAGATGAATATAACATTATATAGAAATCAACTTACAAAACAAGAATCAAGCAATAAGTGAAGAAAATTATTAAAATACAAACCAGCCTTTGCTGCTGATAGATTACATACCAGTCGTGTAGAACACCAAGGAAACCTCGATCAAGTATAAAAGGAAGTGTGTTAGAAGTGCTTGTTGGCACCACATTCATGACCCAAACAGTTTTCCCTGCCTCCAATAGAGTATCATTAAATCCTCCATATCGAGCATTCATGTCCATCACATTTCGTAGCATATTAAAGGGAGGCAAAGGGTCCTCCTCCCCTGGTCTCTTTGGATGGTCAGAAAATATCAAAGGTGTAAGCAAGGACCAATAATTTCTCAATGTAGATCTTCACTCTTGAGAATCTTCAGTAAAATCTTCTAATTGCATTCCTGATATAGAAGAAATAGAAGGATCGTTTAAATATTGAAACTATCAGCTTCAAAATAATAATTAAAAGCAACTCATATAGCAAAGGACAAGAAAGGTCAAATGGCATTAGCCTTAGCCCAACCGGTTATATTCCAGACTCAGGTTCCAATTTTGTCAGGCTATACAAGCATAATTGCCAAATTCTTGTAATACCACTATGTGATCGGGACGTAATATGGGTGGAGCCCCGTTTCAATCCCATATAACCAATTTGAAAAAAAAGGACAAGAAAGAATATTATTTGAAGACGCTGAATCTTTTCCATAACAGATAGCTATATGAAAATAGATACTTCAAATGTTTTTTTATTTATTCAAAAGAATTTTCATTAAGATATCAGACATCAAGAAAATCCTTGCCATAATTTGCAAGTTCGGCTGAGCTCAACATACTCCTTCCTGGCAAATTTATATGATTCTGTGCAGGAATCCATCTATTGCCCTGAGTTCCCCCAATACACGGGAGAAGAGCTTGATAATAAGGGGATTCTAGATCCTGGCCTTTTGTACACACAAAGGGCGAATTTCCCAGCTTGCTGCAGTGCAAAAAAGAAAATTGAACCATGTATGTTATGAATAGCGCAGCTAATATGCATAAAAAGACAGAATAATAGTCAGCTACGTCAAAGGAGAACCTACATAAGAAGTATTTAGAACCATAAATCCTTAAAAATTTTGACAGTTGATTACGTAATCAGGCAAATGAAGAGAACATGATAAAATGGCCATCATTGTTAAACCTATCAGATATCAAATGCTAGTTACTCATGCTTACCGAGATGAGTAACAATTTTTATCTTTTGTCTTTTGCCAAACAACAGTTTCATCCTGCTGTGACAAAAGATCCCAGCATATCCTCTGTGTGAAGTCTTCAACGAATTTCCATTTCTTCTTATTCCCAGCACTTAGCATAGCTCCTTGTAGATTTGTAAGAGGTGAAGTCCAGACAAAGTATCCACCAGGCTTAAGAACCCTATCCGCTTCCATTAAAAAAGCACCATCTGTTTTATAACATCACAGAAAAGTACATTGAATAACGCACTCTTTCAGTTCATTGAAATTCTCTCTCACAAATTAAAAAAAATAAAAATAAATAAATAAACTAATGTCAAAAACATGAAAATAAGTATTAGATCAAGTTTGTATTCACATTAGACCATTACAATGCAAAGAAAGTCAAACTGAACAATATGACGCACAGAAAAGCAAAAACTAAATTTAAAAAAAAAAAAAATACATATATATATATACACGTGGGATGCTTAAATTTCGACTAAAACTGTAACCAACTGCTCTTAAATGAATTTTTCAACAGTTGCTTTTCAAACCAACAAAAGACTTATAATAAAGAATATAGCATTTCACAACTAATATGTCATGAATCTGGAATAGCAGCATGGAAAATAACTGAAAGTCTTTTTGCCGAAAAGTAGAACAAAAGAATAGTGAGCAACATGATATAACAAGCATACCTTTCTCATGCCAATCAATACCACATCTGGCACAATGAACAATATCATATGAGCTAACTGAACTGGACTTCCATAAATCTCATATGCTGCTATGCACATAGTCAATAGTTTTTTTTGAAAAGAGATGAGCTCCAAAACTACCAAAACCACAACCAATATCTATTACCGTGTGAACCTGTAAAAAATGGAATTACCAAAAATTAAACAAGTTGCATATTACCAACAGAACTGGTTGCATGGAGCAAGAAAATGAACATACATGAACATCTTATATGCAAAAATTTGGAAGTATGGGCTTCCTACAAGTCAGATACCTCATTCATTAGGATATTCTTGGCAGGATATCCAACTAACCATAACAGATAAAGGGCTTTGTAAACAAGCTAAATTTGATCATCTTCAAATACTAAGTCTGGAAATAAAACAGTAACTTATTGAAAAACAATAATTGCATGTTATGAGATCTTTATTGAAATGTTGAAGGAATCCCCATACACAGTATAAGCACATATCAAACCATCTATTACAAATTAATATCAAAATCTCTTTCAATGTAGATTTCTGTGTCATATCTACCCTATGCAGAGCTTCATTTAAATTTAATGCCAGATCTGAAACTATAATGTTTTTTAGTTGTTTAAGGAACATCAACATGCAAAAACAGCTCCTTAGATATAAA
>JAQPPZ010016069.1:0-67075 GCA_028583015.1 Wollemia nobilis | reverse complement strand
CTAAGGTTACCCTTTTCGTCAAGGAGGAGCTCTAAAAACTCCTTGACATTGGTTTCATCAAAGCTATCGACTATTCTAATTGGATCTCTAACATCATTCCTATGTCTAAAAAGTTAGGAATAATCAGAATATGTATCGAATTTAGGTACATTCACTTAGCATGTCCCAAGAAAAAATTTTCTCTCCCCAACATAGATATGATCATAGATTTCACTACCAAATATGGAATACTTTCACTCATGGATGACTTCTCGAGATACAATTAGATCATGGTTTCCCTTGAGGACCTAGCCAAGACAACTTTCATCATGCCATGGGGTACCTTCTACTATAAATCCATGCCTTTTTAGCTTGAATAATTCTAGTTCCATATATCATAGGGCTATGAAGTATATTTTTCATGACATGATACATGATATTCTAGAGGACTATGTGGATGATCTTATGGGTCATTCCATACATTTAAAGGATCATGCTCACAATTTAAGATAAATTTTTGAATGACTTAGGCAAATCAAGGTTCACCTTAAGCCCTCCAAGTGTGTGTTTGGAGTCACATTTGGCAAGTTGTTAGGTTTCATCGTGTCCAGGTGAGGCATTGAGGTGGACCCCTCTAAGATAGCAGCTATTACTGACATGCCTTCTTCCCACATCCTATTGATGTTAGAGTATATTACATTATTTGGTACATGCTAATGTACCACCTTGGGTACATAACTAGAGTAGGAGTTTACTTTAGAGTAAGGTTTGAGTTACTTCATGCAATGTAATAAATGCACAAGTGTTAGAATGTGCAATGATGTAAATGTGCATGTAGTCCACATGTACATGAGTCATAGGATAGGTAGATGAAGAGTCATGGGTAGAGTAAATGCCAAGGCATATATCTTCCTATATATAGGCCTTTAAGGTATAGAGTGAGAGAGATAATGTTACTATAGAGAGGTAGATTATAGTAGTGAGTAGGTACAATGTAGTTCTTCATTTAAAATTTTGGAGTGTTCAAGTCCTCCATTATATTGCATTGTACTATTTTTATGAGCTTTCATTAATGGCATTTTACTGAGTTATTGCAGAAGTCTATTCTCTTATTTTCTTGCATATTTTAGTGCCATTATCATATAGTTATCATAGCCTACATATTTTACATCTTGTGGTTGCATTTCCTTTAATATACATCACCAAAAGCTAACAGTGGTATCAGAGCCATGGTAGATCAAATAGGAAATAGGGAGAGCCACAAGAGATATTGAGAGGAGATCAAAAATCTCATTTTTAGAATTTTTAAAAATTGCATTTGGCTAGAGTCTTTCCACAGGGTTGCAAAAAAACTCGTGAAGACTAGGACTCAACATTAATTCCACTAGATTGACAAATCAACTAGTGAAGATTGATTATCTCTAGATTTAGAGTTTCTTCCATTACATTCTTAATACTTTGTTGTAGGAAAAGGAGATTCAAAGAAAGTTGAGAAGCTTCCTACAAAGAGCTAGGAAGAATATCTTCTTTGGAATCAATCCAGTACCTAAAGCAACAAATGAAAGATCAAATATTTGGAGGCCTAAGGAAAAGGTCCCATTGCAAGATTACAGACCTACAAATTGTAGAAGAGAGAAAATGCCATAGGAGCCTTATTACAGATTGAAGAAGAAGAGACTCCAGAGAAGAGTCCAGGAGAATATTAGAGGTTGGTGATCTCCATTGAATACTGTAGATTGTAGATTAAAGGAGTAGAAGAAAATAGCTCAAGAAGTTGAAGAGACCCATAAGAGGTCCCATTGAAGAACTTCTAGTTTAGGAATATTGAAGATTGAAGAAGGACTAGCAAAGGTCCTATTCCAGATTCTAGAAGTAGCAGATTTCAGAGATCCTAGTAAGGAGATCTCATTGCAAGACTTCCATAATTGAATATTGAAGAAAATGTCTCATTGAGAAGACCAGAGAAGTTACGAGATTGAAGACCCTAGAGAAGAGGTCTCAAGGAGAAGGAAGGAGAAGGCTAGGAAAGCCTTACTATAGATTTTAGTGAAGGCCATTGAAGGAGTTCCTAGGAGAACTCATTGGAGAAATTTACTAGCAAGGAGGAGTTCTTGATAGAATAAAATTTGGGATAATTATCACCATCTGACAACAAGCCCAAAAGGAGAAGAATTTGACAAGGAGTTTGCCAAATTTTATGGAGAATAGTGAAGACCTCAAGATAGTCAGAATCTTGAGAAGAAGGCCACTAGATAGGCCAAGATTGAAGTCAGAATTTGACAAGGAGGTTGAAGGAGAAAGGAGATAGAGAAGCCACCAAATCTGAGAGATTTGGAGATTACCATTGAAGGCTTGAAGGTCATTTCAGAGAAAGGAGGTTGCTGAATTTATAGCATAAGATAGAAGGTCTCTAAGAGATAAATCTCAGTTATGATTTGGAGGAGTTTCCTACCAAATTTAAGAGATTCAAGGACAACATTTCAAAGGAGAAATTGACTATGTAAGGGTAGCAATTAGGGCAGCATTACTAGCTGTGAAACTTCAGATCTACAAAGTGCATTCTAAAGGAAAATTAAAGCCACCAAACTATAGTTTTTGAGCAGCAAGTTAGAGGGTTTCAAATCTACAAATAGGTGAGCTAAAGAGCTATTTTGGATAGCAAGGAAGAGCTGTGATTTCATCCATTACAAGGCAGCATTTTGGTGAATTCAAATCACCAAGTTATTCATCATCTTTAGAGGTCATTGAAGGTAAGCAACTTTGGTGCAAAAGGTTCATTATTTGAACTTTAGTTATTTGGTTCTTTATTAAGTTTCATTAAGCACCATATTAGAGTTTAAAAGTTGCAAGGAGAAGGTTGCATATTAAGTCTTCAAGGGAGTGCAGAAGATAGTTTTTACAAGGGTTATAACCTGCACACAAAAAGGAGTTAGATATATTTTGAAAGAAAGGAAAATATCAACATCCTACCTTCTAGTAAAAGCAAAGAAGACATTATCCATAAGTGAAAGTTGCATAGATTATAGTGCATATTTCAAGTTATTTTAAAGAGTTCATTTAGAGGAGCAATAAGGAGAAATTGCTATTGCACTATACTAGTTATTAAAGGTGCACTAAGTATTTAAGTTAAGGTGAAAATTAGTGCATTCAAAAGGGCATATTAGTTGCATGATTAAGAGCTTGGATTCATTATTGCTAAGCTAACCAAGAAAAGGAGAGAGTTGTCTAGCAAGGAAGACAACATCAAATCACCATTTTCTACCAAGTAATATAGCAAGGAGCCACCTCATCAAGGAAGAGAGAAAGCTGAAAAAAGGAGATTTAAAGTCTTCAAAACTTTGATGCAAGTTAGAGTATTTTATTCTAACTATTTGCATTACATTATTGCACTATATCTCTCTTGTCCTACGCAGCAAAGGGGACAAAGCTAGAGTGTCTCAAAGACACTAAAACAACAAGCTTATTACATCTACAAAGTGGCCATATATTCAAATTAAAGGAGCAAATTTCAAGCTAAGGAAGAGAGCCAATGAAGGGCTCACATTAGCCAAGTTTCAAGGTGTCTAAAGACACCAAATCCATCACCAAATCGAGCATCTACAAGCAGCATTAACCTACAACATCAAAACCTACGTAAGGAGCCCATCATCCATTGCATATCTATGTAAAAATGATAGCACAAAGGGTCTATGTAAGGAGCCTATCATCCATTGCAAACCTACGTAAAAAGGATAGCGCTAAGGATAATACATTGCAAGCATAAAGAAGCAAGTTTCGATGAAAACAAAGGTGCATTACCCAAGCTATAGCTTGGATGAACCACCATCTGAGCATAGAGATATTTGAAGCACCTAAAGCCACCATTGGAGCACCATAGAATCACCATTGCAGTGCCATAGAACCACCATTGCTCATTGTAGAGAGTAGCATCACCATTCGCCTGAGAGAAAGCATTGAAGACAAGACACATAGTGCATTCGTGGGCAAGAAGTATACAAGGAATAAGAGATGTTGAAGGTAGTCTTACATGCAAGGGAAAGGAGCACCACTTGCAATTTAGAGCCAAGGCATCTTGTGCCACTTGGCACAACAAAACAAGGTACCCATATATTCCTTTAATGCCTGCGTAGGAAAGAAGCATTCATGAGAAAGTAACACCTAATTTTTGAGCATTGAAAAGCATCATTTGGAGGTTAGAAGGCATAATCATCATAGCTCATCATTTAAGGGAGATATGAGCATTGAAGGCATCTAAACCAATGCCCATCAAGAACGTAACCCCCAAAGCGCCATGTGGCTAGAGTCTCAAGGAGCATCAAAGCATATTTAAGCACCCAACGTTGAAGGAGAGCACAAAAAATTGAAAGCACATAGTCAAGCATCAAGAGTGGAGTCAAAGTGCAATTAAGGAGGAGGAGAAGGCACCCATGAGCATTAAATAATCTCTACCATACACAGGAGACCAAGAAATACAATGCTTGGATTGAAGAGTCACTCCATAGACCAATCAACACACACATTACACTTTGCAAGGAAGGTAAAAGACTTATATTATTTAATATTTGCTTTCCTTAAGTTTAGGGAGTTATAAGGTGCTTAATATAAGGTTGAAATTTATTTATTAATGCATTGAAATATCAACCTTAAAGAGTTAGAAGGTAATTTTAGCAAAGGGAGTATATATTAGAAGATATTACCAAATTGCATGAGATTTAAACATTAAATATTTACAAATAATTAATTAGGAGATATAAGGTTTTCAACATTGGAAAATTGAAATATTAATTTGCAAATATTATTACTTTCTAAAATTCCAAATTAGGGAGTTATAAGGCATACTACATCAAACTTTAGTTTCTTGGAATTTAGAAAAATTAAACCATTGAAAAGTGAAGGTTAAAGAAGCAAAACCATTAATTGCTTGGAAGTTGGAAATTACATTTTACATTAGTCTCTTACATTAATTTTTGAGACATTAATCCAACTAAAAGGTCTTGAAGGAAAAGAACCTTATTAAAACTTGAAGGTGCATCATCATTAATCTTTAGCTTTCTACTTACTATTCAATAGGGAGAAATAAGGCAATACATTAAAGTTGAACATTAGGGAGACAAAAGGGATTCAACTCAAACTAAGAAAGCTAAGCATACTTTCAAGATTCATAGTGCATTCAAACACTTGCAAGATAGAAGACATTTTACAAAACTTGCAAAATTGAAAAGTTCTTAGCAAGGTTGATCATATACTTAAAACTAGGGAGTCATAAGGTAGACTACTACAAAGGATCTATCAAAAAAAAGCTAAAATAATTCTATTAATTAATCATACACTACAAGATTTGATTTAGCCTAGAATTCATATAGAAAGATACAAAGTCTACAAGTGACAATAGTCTATTAGAACTAAGGAGGAAGAAATATGTCAACCTCAAAGAATACAATGAACAATGATATGAACAACACCATTAGAAAGGAAAGGGCAAGTGTTATAAAATTGGAATCAATAATTTACTTATAAATTCTGAAGGAAACTTAGATCTTACTTCAAAAGTGATTCATAGTGAAGCTTTAGAAGAAAACTTTGAAACCCTAGAATATTTTCTACATGCTCAACTCACTGAAGCAATTGATAATGGATAGAATGATATTCAAATTCCTTTAGACATTGGTAGCATATTATATATGGCATTACTTACATTCAAATGTTACAAGGATGAGAATGTAGAACAAAAAGGATTGATTGAATCACTTAAAAAGAAAACAACAATGGATGAATTTGTCTTAGAGAAGATATTTCAATCCTCATGCAATATTGATACTTCAAGTTCTACTAACTCAAGATATTATCATGATGCCTTAAGTGTTTGTTCAGAAGCCTCTGTACACAACAAGAATAGTAATAATAAGGACAAAGGCAAAGAAGAAATACTTTTGTAGGAATCAGGTGATAGTACAACCACTTATGAAAGTGCAAAAACTGGATCCAAAGACAAGAATAAAGAAGAAGAAGAAGAGGAACCAGATCAAGGAGGGATACAATGCAAGGTAAATTAAAGATAATACAAAGGACCAGATCAAGCTGAAGAACATATGAAGGATGAAGATCCATATTGAAGACTAAAGTCTTCAATACCCAAATAATGTAATACAAGGGGTGTTAGAGTATATTACATTATTTGGTACATGCTAATGTACCACCTTGGGTACATAACTAGAGTAGGATTTTACTTTAGAGTAAGGTTTGAGTTACTTCATGCAATGTAATAAATGCACAAGTGTTAGAATGTGCAATGATGTAAATGTGCATGTAGTCCACATGTACATGAGTCATAGGATAGGTAGATGAAGAGTCATGGGTAGAGTAAAGGCCAAGGCATATATATTCCTATATATAGGCCTTTAAGGTATAAAGTGAGAGAGAGACAATGTTACTATAGAGAGGTAGATTATAGTAGTGAGTAGGTACAATGTAGTTATTCATTTAAAATTTTGGAGTGTTCAAGTCCTCCATTATATTGCATTGTACTATTTTTGTGAGCTTTCATTAATGGCATTTTACTGAGTTATTGCAAAAGTCTATTCTCTTATTTTCCTGCATATTTTAGTGCCATTATCATATAGTTATCATAGCCTGCATATTTTACATCTTGTGGTTGCATTTCCTTTAATATACATCACCAAAAGCTAACATTTGAGTTACATAGCTTGCAAGATAGACTTCAAACTATTCATCGATTCATAGCTCAGTTAGCCAATAAGTGTCAACTATTTCTTAAGCTCCTTAAGAAATATGTTTTGTTCTTGTGGGATTTCAAGTGTCAACAAGCTTTTTATGAACTCAAAAGGTATCTCACTTCCCCGCATGTCATAGTTCCTCCTAGATAAAATAAGCATGTGATGCTTTACATAGTAGCCATAGCTCATACTTTGGGAGACTTGTTGGCTCAACATGATGATCAAAACAAAGAGCGATCTATCTACTATATCAATAGAACCTTGGTTAGCTATAAAACCTGCTACACTTTCTTAAAGAAGCTTTGTCTTACTATGGTGTTATCTTCCTACAAGTTAATACACTACATTCTCAATAATAAGATATTGGTTGTTGTGAAGTTTGATCCTTTGTGCTACTTAATGTCAAAGCCCCACCTTTTAGGTCAAGCCACTAAGTGGGTTTTATCCCTTAGTGAGTTTAACCTTATATTCATAGGTTAGAAGGCTATCAAGGGTTAGATGATTGTTGATCAGTTAGCCTCTGATCCCCTAGAAGCTACTCATCCCTTAGTCATCAAGTTTCTTGATGAGTCCGAGTCTTGGACTTTGTTTTTTGATGGAGCCCGATGCTCAAATGGCACTAGTGTTGGAATTGTTCTATTTATCTCATAAAATTGTTTGATCTTATGACAAGTGTCAACACCATGAAAACCTTGTTCATGCTCCTCAAAACCTTTAAGTTATTTCTTCCCCTCAACCATTTTCCATGTGGGATTGGACATCATAGGGAATATTAACCCAACATTATCTGATTATTAGAAGTTTATCATAGCAATGATAGAGTACTTCACTAAATGGGTTGAGGTCATGCTCTTGATGATGGTGACTATAGCTCAAATCTTCAAGTTTATCTTCAAAAAAATCCTTTGTAGGTTTAGGATTCCTTTGATGACTGTTCCTAAAAATACCACTCCTTTCAAGAATAAGGATGTCCATAAGCTCTATTCTAAGTACAATATTCAGCATAGGTGGTCAAATTTGTATTACCCCTAAGGTAAAAATTAAGCCAAAGCATCCAATAAGTATTTTATCAATATCCTTAAGGAGTTGGTTAGTTATACCAGTCACAACTGGTATATCCAACATTATCCTACCTTGTGGGTATATCGCACCAATGTGTGAACTCCTACAAGCACCTCTCTATTTATGTTGGTCTATGGGACTGAGGTCACTTTTCTATTTGAGCTAGATATCCCTTCATTGTGCATCTTGTTGCAATATGCCTCGATTGGCAATGATTATGCCTTAGATCATTTGAATCAATTAGATTTGATGTATGAAAAATGTATTCATGCTTTAGAGAATCTTTGAGCCTATAAAAATAGGCTCAAGTGATCTTATTCCAAGAAATTTCACAATCATTATTTTGACTTTGGGGACCTTGTCCTTAAGAAAAACCAAAAGAACACCAATGCTCATTCAGATATGAAAGGCAAGTTACAACACAATTGGTTAGGCCTCTTTGTCATAATGGCCAAGTTTGGCTCAGGAGTCTATCATTTAGTTTCTTTATATGGTAAAGAGCTTAAAGAACCAATGAACATAATGCAGCTAAAGAGATACTAGGCATGATTCTACATTTTCATATTGCATTTAGCATAGTTTCCATATTGTATTTAGCTTGTTTGTTCACACTACATGATTGTCTATCATTATCTTGCATGGTTTTCTTGACATTCTATTCCACTTTGCATTTTTCTTATCATTATAGTTGCATTGTTGCTTGACAATATTTGCATGATTGGTTGATCATATATTTTTTTTGGGACTTCATGAGGATGGAAAGTTATGAAACCTAGTTAGGTATTAGCAAACATGCATTGCACTCACACTAGGAATATGAGGCCTAGAGAATCCTCAACCTAGGACCCATCTTCATGCATTTTCATAATTTCATTTGCTCATGTCTTCTCTTCTTCTTCTCTTATATTCCTTGATCTTGAAAGTATAAAATTATAATCAATCTCCTTATCCAAGTCAAGGAATATAGGTCTTTTATTTGTATAACCTTGTCCTTTACATGTTTTATTTCTTCTCTTCTTCAAGATAAAGTATATACATTCCTTCTATCTGCTCTTTTTTAGTTTGCTCACCCCTTTTGATATATCGATTGTTAAGTGGTCCTCGTAGGATAGGGTAGGCATTGTATGGATATCTATTATGGTATCCATATGGTTGCTGGCTATCTTACACACACCTCTTAGCTATTAAAATTTCAATAAGAACACACACTATTCTCTCCTTCTCAGTTCTCTCTTTCTTCAGTCTCTTTCTTCTAACACACACACACTCATATTTTTTATCATTATTTGCTTTACTCATACACATTTTTGCATGCACCATGCCCCTATTTTGTAGTACTCATTTTTGCAACATCAATCATAAATTTTCACCCCATATAGGATAAGCTTCATGGTCATACGTGAGGGGAAGCCTCCATATTGGCCATTTTTTAGCATACATCCTATTGGGTATCTCTTCATCTCTATCCATTAGCGAGCACTACACTCATACCAGGTATCACTCCACACTTGACCATCTTTGTGAGTATAACACCCTTATAGGATAGCTTCATGACCACGAGCGAGGGGTAACCTCCATTCAATCATTTACAAGAATGCATTCTTACAGGGTTTCACTCCTATTTTCTTTTCTTCTTTTTGACCTTTTGTAGCTTTATTTTCTTCTTCTTCCATATTTATTTCTCCTATCATAATTTCTTCTCCTTTATTTCTATTCTTTCTTCTTTTTTCTTCTTGCCTATGTGTTTCATTTTACATTCATTTTAGATTGCATTGCCTTAGATTCATTCATGCATTTCATTTAGTTAGGATCATCATGCATTGCACTCATCATGTTCATGATCATCATGCATAATTAAAAAACTAAAACACAAAAGGATCATAAACATAAGAAACACATATTTAATACACAATAAAATAAAATAACTTGTATTACTTGAAAGCACTAAGTGCATTCCAATCAATCAGTGTACCATAATAGATATCTTAGCACACTAGACCATCCCTAGGGATGCATGCCACAATAAAAATTGGTATACCATCTTAATACCTACCCTAGCTATGTAATTCTATCCCCTCAGCTCTACCTATTGGAGGTGGTTAAGCAACCATGTTCACAGATCATGAACTAGATTGTGCTCGTGACTATGAGCAACTCTATTATTGTATAAATGATGGTGGTATAACCCTCTGATCTACTAGAATAGCATATAAGTATACCATCTATTAGTAGGCTTACCTCTATACCACTATCTCATATGACTCTCTCATCCTCTATAGCTCCATTAGTAGTAGATGGTCTCCCTCACTCTGATGGTTGTTTGCAATGACAACCATCCCCTTTGCTTAGGCTTGTTGTCGTTGTCACTCCAACTAGCCCATCTCCTTCTGATATGCTCTACCTCAAACCTTATTGTATCCTACTCTTCTTAGGTCTGGTCCAATGATATGTAGACGGTATCCATATCTACCTGCATAGCCACCACTATGGCTTGTAGTACCTCTATCTCCCTCACCTACTCCACTAAACCTACAACCTCATTAGGTCTTTCTTGTACCACTATGAGGGTAACTCCTAGTGTTACCCCTCCCCCTAAGCCAAATATGGTGATGGTCCCCTTGTGTCCATAACTATCTCCACCCAAACATGTGCACAGGTCAATCTGAATGAGATTGTACCCCTCTATTATTGCTCTATGGTGCATTGAGTGGCCTCTCAAAATGCTATCTACACTCGTCAAATCATAACTTGGTGTGTTTACACTAGCACTGGTGGGGAGATCCTTAAGAGTGTAATGCCCTTGTACCATATTCTATATTCAAAGGCCACCCTGACACTGTCCACCACTAGATCCACATATAGTGGGTCATCCAAGTCCTCCTCTACCAATCTACCCACATCAAGATCACCTCTGACTCTTGATGGGTTTCTCCTATCCCTCATACACTAGTAGTCTCTAATATTTGGAATCTCTTATAGAATGTCAAAATAGTGTTATACTCGATCAAATTGGTATAGCTCTCGCTCACCCTTCTTAGTGATGACCCATAAAATCCTTTGTACCCAAGCTAACTCCTTCATGTCCTCTTCCCAACCAAGGTGTAGATTCCATAGTTACCATATGATTTGATGCTCTCATAGCTTGTCTATCACCTGCCTCCCTAGTGGTAATACACCAATGTATGCCATATGCCCATGCTCGTAGTATTAACTCCATTTATATGTTGCTAGCTTCTCCACATTGGGTAATGGCCCTGGTAGTGCATTCAACCTTTAGATCATTATGTACTCCTAGTACCACACCTAGAGCAATGTCATATAAATTCTCCATGTTTGCTACTTATACATGATATCATGCAGCATCATGTACAAGTAGGCCAACACATATGGTTCCCATGCAAACCTCACTCTCTGATCTCACATGTCTACCACTACTCCCACTAGTACCCATGGCAAGTATCACCTACTCATGTGGCATACCAACTTTCTCACCACCACCTGCATAGTATGAATGTCAGTGCTCCAACTCCATATTGATGTGGCATTACATTGACATGGAATCCACTCTACTAGATCATGTGTCGAATCCATGACATCATCTTATATACCACCATTGACACTCATACTATGTAAGTAGTCCTCCCTCTTATAATAATCCTCAAGATGTGCCACACATCCTCTAGTGTGATGGTCATCTCCCTTGTTAATAACTAGAACGTGGATGATTCTAGATACCACTTCTCCGCTAGAGTCGTTAGTAGTGCCCTATCAACCTCAATGTGGAGCATCTCTACTAGATGCAGTAGCACCACATTCTCTAGTGTCTCCCTCTCTATAATTTTGAGCTCTCATATCCTCCTTGAGTATGCTCAACTTCCACTCTCTGCTCTCAAGTACATCTAGTTGCACAATCAACATTAAAGCGGTAACACATTTTCATCATTAATTAAAAAAAGGTATTTTTTAGAAAAATTTACTAAATCCGTGCCCAAGGATGATCGGGTGCAAATTTGGCATGGCCACTTGAATTTCATAACTTTTTACAAAAAAATGCTAAAAATTTGAAAATTTTGTAGGTAAAGACTATTTCTAGCCTAAACTAGAAATGGGTGTCGATCCATACCTTCTCACGGTCTGTAGTAGTGCCAGCATTACCTCTCACCATGGTAGCATGGTGAGTGGGGAGTGTAATTCTACTTTTTCTTCTCCAAATATCTTTTCTCCTTCTTGCATGGTGAAAATGAGCTATTTTCCCTCCCTTTCTTCTCTCTCTTCCTTTTTCTTTTTCCTCCCTTTCTTCTCTCTCTTCATTTTTCTTTTCCCTCCATTTCTTCTCTCTCTTCCTTTTTATTTTCCCTCTCTTTCTTCTCTCTCCTACCCTTTCTCCTTTTTGTCTTTTCTCTTTCTCTTTCTTACTTTTCTCATTTTTGCTTCTTTTGTTTGTATTTTTCAAGTTTTTTTAGTTATTTTGTATTCCTTCTAAAACTCGAGGGGGCACCCTAGTCTTAGAGGCATTAATGGTAGTAATGCCTTGATTTGCATATAAATTTACGATGTTTACGATGACACCCCTTTTTGCACCACCCCTCCATACAAACCCGACCACCGATTTTTATGTGTATTTATCATCTTCATACATAGAAGTCTACATATTTTTTTGATGCATTTATTTGTCCATAATGCATCAAAGAGGGGGGAAATATAGACATGGAAAATTGACCCATAAAAATGAGTCAATATTTTCTTAGATCCTTAGGAAGCCACCTAAATCCAAGTACAAATTTGGGGCCCTTTTCCCCTCTTCCTTTGTCCTTTTTCTCTAGACTTACCAAATTCATGCTTGATCAATATATACCATGAATTTAGATTTCCAAATTTGCACCTTGTAGTTACCAGGCATGAATTTGGTGTTCTAGGGATTTTTCTACTCAAAAACCCCTCCTTTTTTCAACCCATTTTGGTGTCGGCTCTTGGCCATAGTGAACTTCCATTTTCTTGTCCTTAGCCCTCCAAACTTCTTATAGATAGGGTTTGGATTCCCTTCTTTTACCTAGATCTAGAGAGAATACAATCTCTTGAGAATCCTAATATTGACATGCTCATTACTTATGCTAACAAGTGCTCTTCTGTTTTGGATTGTTATTTTATTATTTTTCTACTTTGGTGTTGGCTACCCTTGAGTATCAAGTGAAGGAGTCTTGAAAATTGGAGAGGTCTACCATCCTGGAGTGCTTCCCTCATATTTTCAATGTTCCTTACTTATTCCATTAGTAAACCAAGTTCTTTACTTGCATTATTAGTTATGAGACCTATTTTTTGTTGTTTTGCATCACATTTTTTGGTATTTTGGGACCCAAAAAGTGCATCTGGACCAAATTCATACCCTGCCCTTATAGGGTGCAAATTTGGAAAGCCATATTCACACCCCCTCATTATAAGGTGCAAATTTTGTCAATTAGGGCTTGGGGTAAATTTTTGTTTCCCAAAACCCCAGTTCATTGCTTGCTTTTAGGCTTTTTATCATCTACATTTTATTTCATTTCCTTCTATTATTGCATGTACATTTCATCTTGCTTTTACTTGTTCAAAAGGTCAAATATCATTTCATTTTCATACATTTAGCTAAAAGTACAAAGGAGGCTTGATTGTTGTGCCTCCAAAATTAGTCATAGCAGCCTAAGCAAGCCCCCAAACATTGATCAAATTTTCTAGGGTTTTGTAAGTTTTTTTTATAGATTTTAAAGTTGTTTGGATATTCTGGACACAAATTAAAGTTGGGATCAACCATTGGATTAGGTAAATACACTAGTAGATATTTAGGTTGTTTTTGTGTATCTTCATTCTTTTATGTTTCAGATCTCAATCATAAGAGAAAAAATAAAATATTTGACTTTTATTTCTAAGCATTTTAAAGAGTAAAATCATATAGTTTTCATCCTAGGGATAAATCTATTTGTGCATTCCCCTAAACCCTTTCTCAAAAAGAGAGATTTATTTTATTGCAAGTTAGGGTTTAGTCATCATTAAAAATCAAGAATAATTCTAGGGTTAGTTTCTTATCTTCTTTCATTGTTCTTTTATTTCCATAGTTTAGTTTTTAAAAAGACCAAACATAGATGTTTTCTCAATATACACATTAAACATTTCTATCCTAGACTTGGAGTGAGTCCTTAAGCCATTCTTGGTGAATTCTTCGATCCCCAAGCCCTTGAGTGTAGAGAATATAACACACCCCCACAGTCACCTCGACTTACAGTAGATCCAATCAAGAATCATGGATGTCCCCTATATTAAGCAAGGGTTATTAGATCGTAGTGTTAGTATGGGGTCCTAAAACTACCTCTATGGGTAAATTTGATTAAAAGGTGTAATATGTTTATTATATTGTAAATTTAACCTTCAAGTCAAGTTATGTCAGCTTTATATTAATATCTAATCAAGGATTTGGTATCATTATAAATACCCCCTAATGACTAATCCATTGTATCAATGTGTTATATGTGAAATATTATGAGGTTCCTATAGGAACCCAAACTTATTCCTCTTGTGTCATTTATCTTTCCTCTCTATTTATCTTGTTTATTAATGCTATATTCAAATCAAACTTGCATCTTTTCTAATTATGGTCATGGTGAATGTATGTTTTGTAATGTTTCTAAAAAATATTGTGAATTCCAGTATGGTATCAAAGCAAAGAATGAATGTACATCAAAAATATTTGTCATTCTTCAAATACAAAAGAAACCTTCAAGGTAATATAAAAATTTTATTTTCTTAGGCCTTGTCTTTTCAAAATTTTGAATTTTATATTCTTTAATTTGAGTGCTAAGCCTTTTTTCATTGATCATCACCTTCCATTATTTTTCTTTCTTCCTTTCATGTGTGTGTGTCTACTTAAGCATTGTCTCTACCTTTCTATGCTTCATATTGTTTATTGTGTGAGTGTTTACCCCCATTGCTCTATGGCAAAGGGCAACAATAGGCACTTCTACTTGCTAAGTCGAGGTCATGGGTTCAACACCCAACAAAAAATATCATCTTTCACTTCATCTACCTCCTCTATCAATGAATCTTCCCCCTCTATCTCCAATAGAGAACTATGATGGTAATGCACTCAGTTGGAAAGTAAATGGTTGTAATTTCAAATCTTTAGGGGTTATTTCTTTTTAGTTTAGGAGTTCTAAGGGAGCATCTCCCACAAGAAGAATTTTCTTGTACCAAGATGTCAAAGTAAGCTATGATATGGTGGTTAGTATTAAGCTTTGATCTTCAAATTTTATTGGTTCAAAACCTAGGAACTTCCTATTTTAGTAGCTTCAAGAGGTATTTGACATTTTTTGGCTTATCTTCTCTTAGCTCCAAACCATGCATGTGGTGCAATGGTTGAAAGCCTTGCTTTTAGTAAGAAAGGAACTAGTTTAAATATTTAGAAGGTCCTTTTTGAAAAATAAATCAAGGCATATCCATGGGTCATGAATACATGGTTGTATGCACCATGACACCTTTGACTACTAAAGATAAATTTTTCTCTCTCCAATTTTAAACTAGGTAGTATGATGCAAGTGGTCAGAGCACTCATTTAAGACTAACAAATCAATAGTTTGAATCCCAATGAATTTTTTGTTGCTCCCTTAGGACAAGGTATATTTTTTGAGGAAGTTTTTATGTTCTACTCTCAAAGGTATGCAAAGCACATTGGCTAGTTTACTTCTTTCTTTGGGAAAGATATTAGGTTTGAGCCTCATTGGATATGAACCTTTATAATTGCAATATATATAAATATATACATAGATATATAAATATGTATGTATATATATGAAAATGGAATTTTTTTATCACATATTTCAAATTTTCAATCTGTAATTTGCTAATAAAAAATAAGCATTATCTAGTCAGTTTCAAACATATGTCAAAAACATATTATGCCAAGTGGCAGAATCTGATTTAGCCATTTTTTCTTTTTGAGTTCTAATATATCAAATATTTTGGAGGCCATAACTTTTTCATATGGAATATTTTGGAGCCCATATTCTTTGTTTAAATCGCATATTTTTAGTTATGACATTAGTATTCATCCTTAGTCATATTAATTAATACACCTCTATGGATGACTTTGATTAAAGATAGATTTTGTATAACTAATGACTAATCCATTGTATCATTCTGTTATATACAATATATTATAGGACTCTCTCTCTCATACATAAAAGTTTCAAAGAATTTAAACACATGTGAGTGTTGTAAAAGGGAAGGACATTCCATCAAAAATTGCATAACAACATAGAAGAATATTGACACATGATTCTTGAGATCCAGACATAAGAATTCTAATGATGAATATAGAAAAGTGGATTCCCACTAGAGCATCCATTATGGAAAAGTGGAGTTCCACTAGAGCATCCATTTGCAAGGTTTACCTGTAATGTCTCTTATCCCTAACCCCTCAACTCAAAGGTGTTTATGTATGTGTAATTTAATCTTATTAGGCCAAGTCCAAAAGTATGAATGGGTTTTTATGAGCACTACTAATGTATCCCAGGGATGTTCTTCATGTAAGCCTATGGGAATAACTAATGTAAGTCTATATACATATTCATGTAATCATAAGGGCACCCTTTAGTATTCACCCTTAGTCATATTTGTTAATACACCTCTATGGATAACTTTTATTGAAGGGGGGTTTCGTATCACTAATAATTGATCCATTGTATCATTGTATTGTATATAATATATTATGGGATGCCTAATAGCACCCAGTCTCTCTCTCTCTCTCTCTCTCTCTCTCTCTCTCTCTCTCTCTCCCTCTCTCTCTCTCTCTCTCTCTCTCTCTCTCTCTCTCTCTCTCTCTCTCTCTCTCTCTCTCTCTCTCTCTCTCTCTCTCTCTCTCTCTCTCCCCCCCCCCCTCTCTCTCTCTCTCTCTCCCCTCTCTCTCCCCCCCCCCCCCTCTCTCTCTCTCTCTCTCTCCCTCTCTCTCTCTCTCTCTCTCTCTCTCTCTCTCTCTCTCCTCTCTCTCTCTCCCTCTCTCTTCTCTCTCTCTTCTCTCTCTCTCTCTCTCTCTCTCTCTCTCTCTCTCTCTCTCTCTCTCTCTCTCTCTCTCTCTCTCTCTCTCTCTCTCTCTCTCTCTCTCTCTCTCTCTCTCTCTCTCTCTCTCTCTCTCAACATGGTGTATAAATATCACCATAATACAAATGAACAATGTCAAGGTTAAATAACTAACCAATTAATAATAATAATTGATACAATTAATTCACCTTATAAGGTGCTCATAGGCCCATAGAGTAAGATACAAATGAGTACATTAAAATGAGGCCATGACCTGAAGTGAATATTAGCACATACTTCAACATCCCCTATAATTTCAATTATAAAATGAATAGAGACCCTTATTATTCATCCCTACTTAAGGGATGCTCTCCTAAACAAATATTTGTTGTAAGCACACAAATATCACCTCTAGCATGGCCTTGGTCAAGATATTTGCACACTATTTTATTGAAGTTATATGGACTAGCTTACACATCCTAAGAGCATGAATCCAATGGATATAGTGCATCCACACCTCAATGTGCTTCTTCTATTGATAAAAAATAGGATTGCAAGTAAATTTTGTGAATATCCAATTATCATAGGAAAGAGTGGCAAGAAATAATTGTGGAGGTCCAAACTTCTCAAGAATCATCATCATCATTCATTGAATATATTTGGTGGCCTCATTAGAAACATAATATTTAGACTCAATGGATGATTGGGATATGTTATATTGCAAATGACAACATAATGATACCAATACAAATCTAATATAGAATACAAATTTTATAGTAAATCACCTTTCCAGTACACATTAGAGTAAACCTATAGAGTAGTAGAAGCCCCAAATAATCATGAATGTCCTTTTGGTAGGTATCTCTAATATATTATATTATATAATAGACAACTATCTAATGACTCTCATAAGGTTACCTAGAACAATAACTGATAGTAAAAGTAATGTCCAATGTGATGTGTGTGAGGTAAATAATCTTCTAATAAGAGAAAAGTACAAAGTGGCATCAACCAAAGGAGTAGAGTAGTTAGCTTGAGGCTTCAACTCTAAATAAAATAAAGCATGGGTGGGCTTACACTCCCCCATACTAAATTATTATAGAGGATAAAAATTTATTCATAGACTATAATATGGTAATCCTAAATGTTTACTAATCAATGTATTTCCCTAATAAAGAGTGAAGAAGATCCAAATACAACATCTTGAATATATCTTAAAGTTAACTTCATATCCTAAATTATAGATGTTGAGTTTCTCATTATGATAATAGCATAAATATATAAATTAATAATATGAATCTATCCATAATGATATGTATACATCATAATCTACCTCACATCATCAAAATCTAAAACTAAGAAAAAAATATTTATAATATGAAGCACGATGTGCTTGCTTAATATCATACAAGGAATTCTTGAGCCAACAAAATTGAGAAATAAATCCATCTAAAATAAATTTAAAATGTTATTACATGTATATATCCTCCTAAATATCCCCATAAATAAAATCAATATTCTCATATATCTAATGGACTTCCCAAATATACAAAGTAGCAATGGAGAGAATCATTTGCATAGAATCCATACAAGTTACACGAGCAAAAGTCTATGAGCTATCAACTTCCTCCTTATAAGAGAAACCTTTAGCAACAAAGCATATTTTATGCTTATCAATATAACCATTTGCATAGAATTTAGTATTATAGATTCATTTATAGTTAAACGCATTCTTTATCTTGGGTAAAGGAACTAAATTCTAAATCTAATTCTTCATGAGAGGTTGATATTCTACCAATATAGCATATTTGTACTCAAGTAATTCATTGGCCAAAGAATAAGTCAAAGGTATACAAAATTATCCACAATTAAAATTAAACCCTAATAAGATGAGTAATTTCAAAGATGTTCTTGTTCTAGAATAGGATTTGCATCCTAAAGAACAATTTGAGCCCACTTTGGTAGAGGGTTATCCATAAAAGGAGAAGGTATGTCATATACATGATCATAAATTTAAGGAGCTAAAGGACCTACCATATCCTTAGGATATACAATATTATCCAGCATATTATAACAAGGCATAGGAGGACCAAAATTAATTGAAATGGGATCCAAAATAAGAGAAGAAACCAATTCTAATAGGGAATTTAGATATTTAAAATTTGCATCACCAATATACATAGCATAAATATATGAAAAAAGGACTAAAATTTTAAATTATGAGTAGTAGAATCAACTATAATGGAGTCAAATCAGTAAAATAGGAAGAAGATCCTACAAGAATATATAGAAGTGGACCAGAAGAACTCATAGGAAGGACCTCATCAAAATATACATCACACTAATTAAGAATCCTCCAAGTGATAGAATCATATAGGTCATAAGCCTTAGAACAATCACTATATTACACATGAATACACTAATGATTCTTGTGATAGGATCATAGAGGTCATAAACCTTAGGAAAATCACTATAATACACATGAATACACTAATGACTCTTTACCTATAGTTTATTTTATCTCTTTGAAAATATAATATCATGTAATAGATCCAAATATACAAAAATATAAAACTAAATATTTAACCTATGTTAATTCCTTGAAAGGCATCATACCTTTAACTTCTTTGGTCAATATTTTATTTATTATATGAGATGTTCAAGCCACTACTTTACCCTAAAACTTGGTATCCATTTGCTTGATATATAACACACATCAATCCATCTCTAAAATAACCTTGTTCTTCTACTTAGCCATCTCATTCTATTGAGTGTAATGAATAGTATACTAAAATAATATTACGATATGCCAAAAATCCTCGAAGGCATTACTAGAGAGATATACACCACCATCAGTCTATAAGGACTTGATCTTCTTGTCACATTAATTCCCCACCAAAGCCTTAAAATATTGAATTTCTCAAAGGTTTCATCCTTAGACTTAATATATAGATCCACAAAAATAAAAAGAGTAAGAAAATATATATTTCCAAAAGAAGAATTACTAGTAATAGAACTATAAATACCTATGTGAATGAGATCCAAAAGTTGATGAGCATGGTGAGTTTTCCCTTTTAGGAAATATTCCTAGTGATGCTTTCATAAAATTCCTATATCTCATTGGGTGGATCAATGGATAAAATCTCATTCATCATATAAATATGACTCATATGCCTCAATGATAGTAGTTACTACATCATAGCCCATGTGAAGTGGCAAGTGGTATAACCACCCCTCATAAGGTATATGCATGTAGTATAGGATAGGTAGTTGTAAGTTTGGTTGAAATTTTGTTATGCTTGAAATAGCCATTCTATACACTTAAATACCCATCACTGGATAATACAAATAATTGAATCATTGAGTTCTAACATAGCATATTAGAGTAGGTAGAAGGAAGAAAAAAAATATCCTTCTAATCCTTCTCTAGCTTCGACACATAGAAGCCAAAAGAGCGCTCTTTTTGAGAAAATATAAGTTTCAAGTTCAAGAGAGGAAATTTCAAGGTAAAACAACCCTATTGAAGATTGATTAAATAAATTTTAAAATAATAGGTAATCATCTCTGTGAAGCAAAATTCCATGGAAGAATTCTTTAAAATCATACTCTCAAAAGGTCTCAGGGTGAAAATCTCCTCCCATAGACTAGGAAAGGAAAAAGACTTCAAGTACTAAGAAGGGTCTAAATCCATTCCAAATCCAAAAATGTCATATATTGAAAAATAGAAGCAAGTAGAAAATATAATTAAGTGGTAAAAATATTATCCTTCAAAGGTGCATAAGCATACTCCAAAAAGGAATAATCAATTCATTCTAAAGAGGAACAAGAAAACAAATATTTATTAAAAGTAGTCATATTTTACAAAGTTTTTAAATTTTGTACAAAGACTACAATATCATAGAACTCATAAAATAAATACCCAAATTAAGATGAAAGTGCAAAATAAATCAAATAAAACTAGCAATAGATTGGTTCAAAGTATTGAAGGTGCCAATTAAAACAACCAATTGAAGAAATAATAATAAACAAGTTTTTGAGGAAGCATCCAAAGCATATTTTATCAAGTCTTCCCTCAAGAAAAAAAAAGTACTATGCAAACATTCCTTAAGGACTACAAGAATTTTCTAGAAGCAATAAAGGGTGAATACAAACGAACAACATAATTAAGAAAACACAAGGACGTTGTCCAAAGCCCTAGTCTCAACTAGATTTAGTGGTATAGTAACAAATTTTTGTCTGTATCATGGTTAATATGGACATTTTAATATTGGAATATGGTTAAATGAAGTAATAAGCGTACGAAAATACTCTAGATGCTTTCTTTAAATAGCAAAGTGCATATTATGCAAGCATCCATGACAAGCAATGGAATATGTCAAATCCAATGATGAGAATATAATTTTAGCAACAAAATTTTGGTGCTACTCATATGGTCTAAAATAAATTAGTGAAAAGAAGCCCATGTCTTTTGAAAAAAAAAATTGAATATTATGTCAACCATTGCCTATAAATAGAAATTTTTTAATGTCTAAACAAAATCAATATGCCCATGTAAATCAAATATAAAGGCATCAAAGTGTGTAACAAGCACCTCATGAGAAATTTATATTTATTAAATTTTCTATCAAGTAAGATACTCATATTTTCAACACTTTGTTAGAAGATATATATATATATATATATATATAAATATATATATATATAGAGAGAGAGAGAGAGAGAGAGAGAGAGAACAAGGAAATGCTCTATATGAACAGAGGAATAAGAGCAAAAAGAAGAGATGTATAAAAATAAAAGTCCAAGTGCTAGACTATAAATAAAGCTAGGCATAAAACATAATGTGGAAAAGAAAACATAATATGATGAGTACAAAAGAAAAGTATCCCTAAAGTATGTAAATAGTCCAAGGAAGAAGCAACTTATATTTCCAAAGCATTGTGATAAGAAAAAGAAAAATATTCAAAGCAAACAATCTCAAATTAAAATAGTGCAAAGGAAAATACCTAATAATGTTGGGAGACTCATCATAGGTATTCAAACTTGATAATATCATAATTGTAATTCATAAAAGACAAAACCTTGTCTAGTAAGAGCATTAAAATAGATCATTTTTAAATCAAAAGGCAACTTAATTTTGCCCAAAGCAAAATACTCAACGCACAAGTCCAAGAGGAATCACTTACATCAATGCAAGCTCTAAATATTTATCCCACACTTCAAGTGAAAAGTTATTAAAATAATATAGAAGGGAGTGCTTACAAAAAGGCACCTTTAATATTTTTTGAAGAAATATTCAAAAAAAAGAGGGAAAATTCCAAGAAGGAAGAACACACCTTCATTTGATGAGACAATTATTTCTTAAAATTTTTGAAGCATCAATTAAAATTTTATTATAGGCCTATATATACTCGACAATTTTTTTTTTGAGGTAGATTCAATAAAAGAAAAATATTTTATTTTAGTGAAAGTTTACTATGGACAATGGAGCACCAAAGTTATTGTTGTCATATTTCCAACTACTAAGGGGAAATAATTATGTTGTTTGATGACCAAATTTAGAATGTAGCTTGAGTATGGCAATTAGTACAAGAGACTAGTACTTGTCCTAAAGAAGAAAATAAACACTGAATAAAATTTGAAAAGGAATATAGAAAGGCAATAGTAATCATCATGTTTGGATTAGTAGATGAAGTGTGAGTATACATTTGAGATTCAAGCATGACCAAAGATGCATGGGAGAAGTTGAAAATAGTCTTGAAAGTAATAAATAAAAAACAAACTCTATTCCTCCATAGCCAGCTTCATTGTTTGAAGATGAAAGGTGGAGAGATATTGGAATATTTCATGAGGATAGTAGTAGAGTCACGAGCATCATTGCAAGCATTAGGAACTTAGGTATCTTATGAAATATTAATTCTAATTATTTGGATATCTCTTCCATAAAAATATATTTTTTTGTGATAACATTAAATGTAACTAATAAAATACCAAGCTTTGAAAAGTCAGTGAACCTACTTCAAAAATTAAAGGCCTCACATACAACAAATGAAAGATAAAAATTAATTCTTACAAGTTAAATGAGGAAGTAGCCATTTAGACAACACTTCCAGTCAAGAAATAATTTTTAAAGATATCATAATCAAAGAAGTGATTATCAAAGAAATACTTTCCATACACAAAGGATGTGTGAACATTATGGTAGAAATTGACACATCGTGAAGGGATGTTGGCATAATTAATTCAAAAATGGATCATATTCATGAGATATGAACCAAAAACAAGATGGGTCATCTTCAAAAAATCAAAATCAATCTTGGAGAAAGGCACATCAAAATAATGTAGTAAAAAAGAATCAAGTTAAAGAAGAAAATAAATAAATTTCAAGAAGAAGAGGAATAATAAGATGTGTTTGTTGCACAAGCACAATTGAGACAACATAATAATGTTTGGTATGACTTCTAAGCAACCCAACATATGATAGGTTGAGAAACTTGAATCCATTCAAATCATCCAAATTATTATACAAGAAATTTTACAAGGTCCGAACAAGAGGCAACACTACCTGGATGCAAAGGCAACCATTACAAGCATAAGCGATGGGATACCTCTAAGACCAAGAATTTTATTACATCCTAGAACAAATATGGTACATTCAAATTAAATTATTTTTCTACTCACTTTCCCAAGTATAGAGAAAATATTTGCAGGAATAATGGTTTATTGTGAAGAAAGCTTTGAAGAAACATGGAATAACTTGAAAATTGGATCTTGCTAAAAGAATATTATCTATTTTTACAACATGAACAAGAGATCCATACATCATTATCAAGGTCCAATATCTCATAAAACTCTTATCAAGGAGTGTACTAGCATTACAATAAATTAAGATATTAAATGATAAGGTGTGTTGTGATCTCATCAAGATCAACAATATAATGTGAGACAAAAAGGGATTTATTAGATAGTGTTGACAGTTGTTAGGCCAAAATTATTCAATTCTAAATACTATAGAGTACTTGACGGGTTTCTACATTCTTGTTCAAGGAAAAACTATAGCAAAGGGTTGAAAAAATTATGAATAATTGCTAAAGATTACATTTAAAATATACATCTCATTTATCATATCAAATAACTTATTATAAAAGGATAACTTGCAAGGAATCTAGTTTTTAATCACAATGAAAATCAAATAAAGGCAAAACAACAAAATAAGTCTTACACAACTTTCATTCCATAACATGCAAAACAAAAATTGGATGCATGGTAGCACATGCTTTACTTGAAAACACTAAAGAAGACATAATTTATTGAGTATTAGAAAATATTGAATGATTTTTTGTAATAAAAAATATTTTTAGAGTGCATGATCAGTGGAACTTAACACTCTTAAGTATCAAAGTAGAAATTCTACATTAAGGGGGGAATTTCTCTCTCAAATTTGTATATTCTAGCCTCACCTTAGACATTTCTTTGGTCATAAGCTAAAAATAAAGCTTTGACTATGATGTATTAAGAGGGAATGTTAGGATTTATTCCATCATTGTCCATGTGAAGTGGCAAGTGGTATAACCACTCCTCATAAGGCATATTCATGTATTATAGGATAGAGGTAGTTGCAAGTTTGGTTGAGTTTTTTATGCCTAAAATAGGTATTCTATGTACTTAAATACACATAATTGCATAATGTAAATCATAAAAGCATTTATTTCTAACAATTTATCCATAGCTAATGTGTCCAAATTAATGATGTCAATGATTACTAAAGTCATCTACCTTAGCAACCATAATAACAAATCCTTTCCACCAAGAAGAAGAGAAATATGAAGAAGGGTTCATACCAAGCTTATATATAATTAGCTTCACCATAGTATATTGAATCCATCATTGTCATAAAAAACATCATCAATAATATTAATCACCCATATATTAGGGTAAAGTCCCACCTTTTTGCTAATGTTATTAATGTAACAAATAAATATAAAGGTTATGACCAATACCTAAAATATTAAAAAATTTAAAAGATGATGATCCAAGAGACATCACCACATCCAAAAACCTACTAAGAAAAATTATTAAAGACTTTTTCACTACAATCTTATCTACTATAGCCAATCAAGATATGGTGATATTTTTCCTTATGTTGGATTGCTCCAAAATTAGTAATCCATTCCTCCAAAGATGTGGAAGTTAAATATGGTAAATGAACTATCGCATGTGTCTGCAAGGTCTCACCCATATGCTCATCATAACCCCATACAAATAAGAGAGAAGCATCATCTCCATATTTCTTAGCTACTTCTTCAAGTATCTTAATTTAAAGATGATAAAATTTAGCCTTGTGACCCTTCTTTTTTTTTAAACATATTGATTTCTTAGACAACTTTTTGAAGAATTTTTGTCTTTTTTTTCAACATCTTTTTTTTTCTTCGCTTTTGGTTTTGGAGATTTTTTTGGATGATCTTGAAATGAGGAAGCACTTCCCTTATAATGCCTCAACCATGCTTGGTGATGAATAAATAAAATTAATATATAATAAAGGAATAGGTTATGATGGAAAACCCATCCAAATTATATCAAATAATGTGGATCTTTGATTATCAACATCACAAAGAGAAACGAAAAAAATCCATTAAGATTGTGACTAAGTAATTCATAGAAAAATAGGGTAAAATTGAATTCTCTTAAAGTCAATGAAAATCAATGTAAATTTAGCAGAAAAAATTATTTCATCATAAATGGAATTCTTAAAGAAAATATTTGATAACAATATGGAAGCTAAAGTAACCTTAAGATGACAAATATATCATTAATAATTTCATGACACAAATTCTAGCACTTTAAAAAAAGTGAAAACCATTGAATCAAAGTTCTACTAAACAAATAATTTAGCTTAAAATAATAATATGAATTAAGTGTTGATTGTTACTTTTGTAATGTGTAATATTTATTTCATTTATGATCGGTATTTGTGATACTTATTAGAATGTGTGACATCTTCACTTTAATTATAGCAACCATTTATGATATTATATTATAAGTTATAAAGGCTTATGACCCCATCTTCACTTTATAAAGTGATCCATGTGTTAAGTAGCTAACAAATAATAAGTCAACATGTGACATTATTGAAAAACATGTTAATGCATCATAGAGTGTCTAAATAACTCCACTATTAGATCATTTAATTAAGTTGTATTTTTCTTTTCTAGCTTAGGGAATTATTGCAATCTACAATGATAGCTTTTCATATTTTGCATTCTCTCTTCATTTTCATTATAAAATTTTAATGAATCTGAGAAATATGTTGATTCCATTCAATTCTCTCTTGTCATGATTGTAAATTTCTTTATTTTATTAGCATGGGTCCAAATATTCACTACTCAATTCAAATATTAGGGTTTAGAATATTTAGAGGTGACACATCCATTATATATTTTTCTTTTAAATGATGAAGGTAGAGGAAAATATTGTAAGCAAGATTGCTATACTCTTTATATACTTGTTAAGGTTTCTTGAGTTTTAGATCTATGGTATTCTCACTTCTAAGACCTTTTTAAAAATAAGAAAAATGTATTCCATTTTGTTCCTCTTTGGTCATCACAAGGGAACAATATATTTAGGGAAATGCAGTTTTTGATACCTAACATAAAAACTTGTTCTAGTAACAATAGGACTCCTTTTGTGTTCCATGATATTTTTGGTCAAATTCTCTTTTATTATAGTTTTATCTAGGATATAGAAATACAAAATTTAATGGATTTAGGTTTGGTTCCTCTACCTCCAAGTGTAGTTCTCAACCATTTGAAAGTAAAAAAATAAACAAGCACCCAAAATTCACAAAATTATTTTATATATATATATATATAAAAAAATTAGGCTTTTAGAATCTACATAAAAATGGACATGGATCCTAATATTGAAAATGTAATCTAATATTATTTTTCCAATGTTGATATTATATGATGTAACTCTTTCTAAGCCTACCATAAATCATTATATGATGCTTATTGAGAATTCATGTATTTTAGCCTATGGGACCATGGTTTAACCCTATCATGGTTAACCTTATTGAACCCTTACCCTAATGTTATGTTAGGAAAGGATTATGTAATATGTAATTAATAATTAAGGTGTTTATACAACTCATTCAGCAAATCCATTATATCGATATGATCTTATATTGATCACTTGTATGGGTGCCTAAGGGTATTCTTTATATCTTATGTATTATTGCTCTTTACTTTTGCTCTTTAGTTTCTTTACAATATCATTTAATTCAACGTGTTGCTTTTATTATTTCTAATAAAGTATTATGAAATATAACATGTTGTCAAAGTAGATATAGACCATTGATTTTTTGTCGCACAAATATTCTTTTTGGATCCTCTTCTACCTTTGTGATAGTAGGTCAAATTATTCTCTATATCTTCATTGGTATTTTTAGTACAAGGGGTAGATAAAATATTATTTTCTCTATCATTATTCAAGGTCAAGTTTTACAAAGAAAATAGAGGGATTTTGTTTCAATTATCCTCTTCTATTTATGTTCTTTATCTTCCTATATTGGTATGTTCATGCAAGCATGGGATTCGACCAATTTCAAATCACTACATTTTCATCCAAGAGGGCAAGCCTTGTTGTAACAACCCAGAACCATCTTCATATCTGGTTGTCCAAAGAAAATAGGGTAAGAATAGAAAGTAAATTTTTTTAAAGTTAAACTTTCTAAACACACCTAAAAGTCGAGGAACTAATTCTTGACTAGTTTATTTTTTAATCATCCAAGCAAATTTAATCATACATAACACAGATATATCCACCACATTTGAGTTCAATATCACTGCAACCAGTCACCCAAGTGGACGAGATTGGCCTTATCCCATTGAATAGCCATTTTGTGAATTCGATCATCCTCATTTATCATCCATATTTTCTGGCATGAGGTTTGAACCATGGCTAGGGTTATCCTCTAGGGCCCATAACACCTAGAGGAGGGACACTTTCTTCCCTTTCCTCTTCATACCGAACCTTCGACAATCTAGTCGACTTGTTTTTACTTGGCATGAAAGAGGTCAGCGTATTTATGTCTTCGTGACTAACTGATGACTCCCATAATCTTGGAGGTAGTTAGCACCATGTCAATACCCTGACCTTGGACCTCATTACCTATACTCATTGTAAATCACAGCGGTTTATCCCATACCAAACCCTATGGCTATTCTAGCTAAGTTCAATGAGTATGTAATGAGCATTGTGCTATCCGAGACCAACCCAAAAAGTGATGTCCCATACCACCCTTTTCAATCCCATCCTGACCAAGTCTTTTTGACCAATTCTGTCAGAACTAGGTTATCTCAAAGCTCGTTGCATGCATTCCCGCACCTCAACATACTTGGATGTTCTTTTGTTTAGTTTTTTTACAATTCTAACCTTCTAAGGGTCTTTTAGAAATTATTCTATTAACAAGCTATTCCCAAAGATGACAACTACTTTATCCTTAAGTCAACATCTTTTGAATGCACAATAGAAGAATACCATAACAATCTCTTACTATTAGACTATTTAAACTATGTCAAGTTCTAACCCATTCAAGAACATAGTTGCCCTTTCTAATCAACTATTGGTCTATTGTTCTCATGAAGAGCTTAAAAAAAACCACCAGTTGCTTATACAAGTATAGCTCTAAATAACTCTATTTCCTTTTAAGGTAAATTTGGTTAACAATTCTCATAAGTTTCAAACATCTTTACTATTTACGTTTTAAGAACAATATTCACCAATTTTCCTCCTCTAGAGTCAATTTTTGGTTGCATCGCACTAGCAAGGTACTATTTAACTTATCAACAAAGTATTTACGACATTCAAGACAAGGGTCTTTAGCTTATATACATCAAACATTAAATTAAATATAACTCATTTACTTATCCAGTTAACCCATGATGCGTCATGATTAATTTAACTTTGTTTAATATCTATCACACACAAGTGGTTCGATATAACAACATACAAAAGGAGAATTTGAAAACAATAACCTTTTTAATTAAAGAGAAATATAAAGTTTCAATACAAGCATATGTTTCATTTGATAATACAGAGAACATATGAACCACTTCCAAATACATTTACATCTTAAGAAATAATAACATTACATAAGGCTTTCCTTTCTTTCAGGTCCTAAACTTCACACACTTACTATCTATGTCTAAACTATTCTCATTTCAATATTTGGTTCAACCACAACAAGTCTCAGGTGTTCATTCCCTATGATTCTACTCCACTGATCAAGCCTAGACCATATAAGGCAATATCCGTACGCTAACATAGAATTTGGTATCTTTTTTGTAGTAGCTACAGGGTAACTTTCCTTACTGTGAGCTTTGGGTAAAGTGTTTCCCGTATCCACTCAATATTACACCATTTTCCTCCACACGATCAATAGTCCATTCAGGGAAAGTATAGGAGTCATCGCTAGGGATCAGATACGACTCCAATAATATGAACATGTAAATTTAATATGCATAAATGCTATTACTCTAACACAAGCATCATACAAAGAAAACCACTAATCTTCCTTTCTCTATATTTGTCCAAGGATTTTGTCAAACATTTTCCTCCATTGCAAATTCTACTTACACTAGGTAAAACTCCATGAAACCTGCCTTCTTCATCTAGAGGTGTTTCCCAGTTCCCAGAGAGGTGCAAGTTCTAAATTTGTTCTTTTATTTTTTTCAAAGGAGGAGTGTGACTCACACACAGCACACATCACCTCACTACTTTCAATACAATATTCACAACCACAAAAATATGACAACATATTGTTTCACAGCAATGTATTGATTCCAACATTGTCAACACAACATAGCACAATGTTTATTTTAACACTGTAATACTTTTCATAATACAAAGTAATTCTATGTCATAATAGGGTTACACCTATAGCTCTAATATTTCTTTCATTTTGTCTTTGATAACTCAACTACATGATAATATTGTACACAACAATATTTAAACTAGTATGGTAGTGTTACACCAACAGTTCCACTATTTTCATTCACCATTTATTCACACAATAGTGTAGCAAAAAATTACACAATGAAACATCTACAAATATGGTAGTGAAATACCAACAATCTCATTGCTTACGTTTACTATCTATTCACACAACAACATAGCAATTATTTACATGCCAAAACAGACATGTTATACATATCAGGCAAGCATGGAGAACACATACGTTACATGAGAAGCTACCGAGAAACTAACCTATTTTCTCACGCTTTCCAAAATCATTGTTCGTTGTTTCTCCAATCCCTTCTACCTTGTCTTACCCGATTTGCCTTCTCCGCTCTCCTTTTTTCTTTTTTTTAAACCTTTTTCTTTTCTTTTGTTTTACTTCCCCTAAATGATATGCGAAGAATTCATAGATTGTTCTTTCTTTTCCCTCCATGCATAGCACCAAATAATGTCGAGCCTCCTCACCTCTACGTCGTGTGCTTACCAAGCAATCATGACCATTTAACAATTCACAATGATTTGCAACAAACATGGAGAGTGCATCCATCATGGATGTTTTTAAAACAAAACTTTAACTCTACCAACTATTTAATCATTTCTTTAATGTTCCTTGCAAAGCTATTTGCTTAGTAGTGTAAACTATCTTTCACACATTTTAAAATAAAATAAGATTAATAATATTATGACATATCTTCCTATATTTCAAAGTAATGCAATAATGATATTTGTTAAGACTTCCATACATGGTAATCCTACTTATCATAATAAATTCACATATAAATAAAATATCATTTTAAATAATAAACTCTTATGCCATAACAAGCAACCTCACACGCATACATTTCCAAACTAGTGGCTCCCATCATCATTGCCACCTAAAACAACATTTCACATTTCTTGCCATACAAGCAATATTTGAGTCAAATAAACCCACACAAAGATGCAATATGCAATGCACCTAAATGATATGCAAGTGCGAGTTTCCATGTGCTCGTGAGCCGAATCATCACTTCCCTGTCTCACCTTTTTTCCTGACTTATTTCCGTTCATTGCCATTACACAATTGTCCTGCACTCACATAAGTCATCAATAGTACCAAGAATCATAGAAAAAGGTAAGTGTATACATATTTCTCTATATTTCATAAACCATGCAAGGAGGGTCATTACATCCTCCCCCACTAGGGATAAACATGGTCCCTATGTTTTCAACCATGTGAAACAAAAGAATTACTTTGCATTTTTTTCTTTTCAAATATTTAAATAAATTCATTGCTTACATCTAGTTCTAAATTTTGTAAACAAAGAATTTTTCCACACAATTGGCATATAATCACATCATAGATTACATCACAATATAATCTATTTAACATATATCAACATATATTCCAAAACATGTCACTTTGCAATTCCACACACTTGCAAACTACTTTATATAGTAAAATGGCAACCACACTTAACTCTACTCAGTATCCAGTTCCATTTACATTTGTATATATACAAATATTCCAAAATTTTATAAAAGTTTATAATTAAGTCTATTTCTACTCAAACATATGAGGAAACTATCGCTGCATTTCTGCCACGTCTTCCCACATAGCATTTTAGTCTGAGTAGTGGTCCCATTGGACCCGACATTGCTCTATACTTTATTTTCTCAGATTCTTGGTTCAAAAACCAAGCAAACGAATAGGTCGCACCTCAATCCTTAATGGATCGGTCATCTGCAAGTTGGAAACATCCAATACATGAGTAGGATCAGAAATATATTTTCTAAAGAGGGATACATGAAAGACATTATGGATTTTGGATAAGCTTGGTGGTAGAGCTAATCTGTACGCTACAAGGCTTATCTTAGCAATGATCTCAAATGGACCCACATATCTGGAATCTAGCTTAGATGATTTTATAGAACTCTTAGTTGGCTTCACTCTCAAGAATACTCTATCTCCCATAGAATATTCCCTCGATGTCCTTCTGAGGTCCACGTAGCTCTTCTGGCGATCTTTGGCCTCTTTCTGCTTCTGTTGAATCTTCTTTAGTTGTTCTTCCATTTCTCTTATCATTTTCTAATCGATCACTACCCGATATTCTAGATTATCCCAAGTTAAGGGAATTCTGCACCATCGCCCATATAGAGCTTCAAAAGGTGCCATACCTAGTGATGCGTGGTAACTATTGTTATACATAAATTCTACTAGGTACAAGTAGTCTTCCCACTTTGTGTGTTGATCCATGCAGTACATTCTCAACATATCCTCAAGCACTTGATTCACCCTCTCAGTCTGTCCATCTGTCTCAGGGTGGTAAGCAGTACTAATGTTCAACTTAGTCCCTAATGCTTGATGCATTGCTTGCCAAAATTCTGAAGTAAATCGGGAGTCTCTATCAGATATTAGAACTTCTGGGAACCCATGTAGCCTCACCACTTCTCTAGAAAACTTACTTGCTACCATGGGCACATCATCATGCACATTACCTGGTATAAAATGTGCGACTTTGGTTAGCTTATCCACAATCACTAAAATTGCATCATGTCTAAATCTTGTTTTAGGCAATCCCATTATAAAATCCATTGATACCACTTGCCACTTTTGTGCAGGTATCTCATGTGGATATAATTTCCTAGCTGGATGCAAATGTTCTGCCTTCACTTTTTGGTATTCTAAGCATTTGGCCACATAATTGATGATATCTTTTTCATACCTAGCCAAAAATAAGCTTTCTTTAAATTCTCATGCATTTTTGCCCCTCCCGGGTGCATAGAATAAGGAGTGTTGTGAGCCTCTCTAAGGATTTTTTCCCTTAAACTTCTTGAATTAGGTACAACCAATCTATTCTTGAAGAATAGCAGATCATTCTTGATCACATATTCTGCATCCTTACTCAACTTTTATCTATCTTGACCAATGCAGGATTGGAAAAATTCATCTTTTCCTTACCATTCTTTTATTTGATCTAGCAGATCATATTGGCATTTTGTCATGGCGGTAATATGCCCTCTCCTACTTAAAGCATCGATGACCTTATTCTCCTTACCCTTAATGTACTCAATGCCAAAATCATACTTCATAAGAAACTCTATCCACCGTCATTGCCTAGCATTTAATAAAGGTTGGGTGAATATATACTTTAGACTCTGATGGTCTATCTTTAATTCAAATGGTCTTCCCAACAAATAATGTCACCAAAATTTTAGTGCATGCACTACCACTGCCAACTCTAAATCATGAGTGGCATAGTTGACTTCATGTCTCTTGAGCTTTCTAGACTCATAAGCAATAATCACACCATCTTGGGTTAAAATCCCACCTAACCCTTCGATCGATGCATTAGTACAAACTATAAACTACTTATTAGGATCTAGTAACTACAGTATTGGTGTTGTCATCAACTTTTCCTTCAAAATTTGAAAATCCTTTTCACACTGCTCTGTCCACTTGAAGCCTTTCCCTTTTCTCTGAAGGTTTGTAATGGGTTGAGAAATTCTTGAGAATCCCTTGATGAACCTTCTATAATATCCTATAATCCCCATAAAACTTCACACCTCTAAAACATTAGTAGGTGTTGGCCAGTCAATGATTGCTTTAATTTTCTTGGGGTCTACTACAATTCCTTCTGTAAAAACAATATGCCCAAGATATTGCACTTGTGGAGTATAAAACTCACACTTGGTCAATTTTCCATATAATTGATTCTTTCTAAGAATCACAAGCACTATCCGCATGTGCTCATCATGCTCTTCCTTGCTTTTGGAGTAAATCAAAATGTCATCCAAAAATACGAGTACAAACTTATCCAGTTGTTCTCTAAAGATGTTATTCATGAGATTCATGAATGCGGTTGGGGCATTGGTTAGCCCAAAAGGTAAGATAATAAATTCAAAATATCCATACCTTGTTCTAAAAGTTGTCTTAGAAGTATCTTCCTCTCGAATCCTTAATTGATGATATCCAGATCTCAAATCTATCTTAGAAAAGATAGTGGCTCCTTTCAATTGATCAAACAAATCATCAATCCTTGGTAATGAATACCTATTCTTGATAGTAACCTTGTTCAACATTCGATAGTCTATGCACATCCTTAAGGTTCCATATTTCTTTTTAACAAATAAAATAGGAGCTCCCTAGGGCGACACACTAGGTTTGATTAACCCTTTTTCAAGCAAATCTTGAAGTTGCATTTTGAGCTCCTGCAACTCTATGGGTGTCATTCTATAAGGTGACCTTGCAATTGGTGCTGCTCCTGGTAATAACTCAATTGAGAAGTCAAATTCCCTTCGAGGAGGTAATCCTGGGAGATCCTCAGGGAAAACATCTTTAAATGCTCCCAACACTAGGTATTGTTGGAATAGGTCAGATCCCTTCTCTGATGCTTCTATCCTATTCATCTTAACCATAAATATCATTCCCTTATTTCTAATAACCTTCTTAATCTACATTGTAAATAATAGATGTGACTTGACTTCCCTTCATCCACACCTAACTCTAATCCTTTGATTAGATTCATCCAAAAATTCCACCCATATCTCTTCAAAATTTAAAAGAGCCTTGTGCACTTTTAACCAATCAACTCCTAAAATAATGTCAAACGCATGCAAAGGCACCACATACAGATGCTAGTTGATCTTTCCTTGAGATAAGGAAATGTGGGAGTCAAAGAGACATTGATTAACATGATGGGTTTGCCCTGATCCATACTCTACCTTCCAATATTTGGCCAAGAATCTAGGTCTAACAGGCAAATCCCTCACTAATCTAGATGAGATAAAACTATCTGTTGACCCACTATCAACTAAAACTTGCACATTTTTATCAAAAATTTTACCATGCAATAAGAAAGGAGTAATCTGACCATTGAGTTCAGAACTACCTATGGCCGCATAGATCCTATGGCTAGCTTCTTCTAGGGTTTTTTGTGGTAAGTCAGCCCTGTGAGGACACTTGTTAGCATAATGAGCCCCTTTGCACACCCAGCACCCACCTGGTGGAGCTCTATTTCCCTTGTTAATGCTTTCATTTCTATTCATAGATAGAGTTTCCCTATCCTTTCCTTGACTTGTTGGCTTCTGGTCCTACCTCCTGGAAAATTCTTTAGCATCCTTCTTGAATTTACCATCTCGGTAATTGGATCTATTTTTGCCTCCTTGCTTGTTCTGATCTCCTCCTTTGGGTTTCTTATTCTTTTCCTTCTCCCATTTCATAAATCCTACACTTTTTCATTTCTTGAGTTCATATTTTTCCTTCTCAGATAACTTTTGGTAGTTAAAATATGCCTTTCTTGTTTCTTGATTAGCTTCCTCTTTTCTTGCTAGATCAAAGGCAATTGGCAAATTGATAGGATTATGCATGTTTACCACCGTCATGATTCTAGGATGTAATCCCAAAATAAATTTCTGTGTTTTCATTTCTTCATTACTTTCATATTGGGAAGCATATTTCAATAGTTGAATAAAATTTTGATGGTATTCATGTACCATCATACTTTCCTGCCTCAAATTTGAGAAGTCCCTAAATTTCTCGACATAATATTGCTTTGTCAAGAATCTATCCCTGAATTCCTTGACAAACTCCTCCCATTTGAGGTCAGCAACTTCCACTCTATGCCCTTTCTTATATGACTTCCACTAGTCCAGGGCTATTTCTATCATGTTCATTACTACCAAAGCAGTCTTGGATTCAGAGGATAGGACTACTAGAGAAAAGTAGGACTCTAGTTCACTCAACCAATTTTTGGCTGATTCACCATCGCCCTTACCATCAAACTTAGTTATTACTACCTTTCTCAGATTTTTGTCCAACTCCTTACTCACCCTTGCCCTTCTAGCACTGGATCTCTCTGGTTCCCTTGATTCTTCCATTGACCTTTCAAAACCACCTCCTCATCCATTAGTTAAGTCTTCTATGACCCGCTATTGTTGGACAATAAATTCTTGTTGTTGGGCCATGTGAGTTTTTTGTTGGGCCATCTCTTCTCTTTGGTAGTCCATATGAGTTTGCAATAATTGTACCACTTTAGCGAGGTTTCCTACCTCCACACTGGTCTCACTCTCACTGTGGGAAGTCTCATTAACCCTTCTTTCACGCTGAGGTCCTTTTTGCCTTAGATTTGTTCGAGGCCTCCTTACAGGTCTTTCGGTGTCTTCCTCCTCCCTGCCTCCCACAAGATTTCTTGAGGATCCTTGTTGGACATTTTGAGTCCCTAAGCTAAAATTTGGCATTGATGTTAAAAGGACCTATGTAAGTAAGCACTATGATTTTTCTCCACAAAGAGCTTCATGAGAAGCCAAGGTTTTGATCAAAGGTTCTAGAAGGGATGCATGGCATTTGGTTCCAAAAGGAGCTTCAAGGGAAGCTTAGCAAAAGGTTTTTATGAAAACCAAGGAAGGCAAGGAAAGGTTTTATTTAAAACCAATGGATGGCATATTTGAAATGGGTTTTTCTTAAAACCCAAGTTGGCTTTTTATTTCATCGAAAAATGTGCCCCGGTGATGGAGAAATTTAATTTTAAAGGTTTAGTTTAAATTTTAATTTATTTAAAATTTTAATTTTAATTTTAAAATTAAATAAAAGGTTTTTCCCTCCTTTCTTATTTGCGCCACTGATATCATGAGGGCAATGTTAAAATGGCCGACGTATTTGCATTGAAGGATGGCTTATATAAATAAGCCAAAGGTTTTCCATTTAATAAACCTAAGGAGTGTCGCATGATTTTCGAAAACCCAAAGTATTTTTGCATCCGAATATTGTGCAACGAATTTTATGGAGTGTGACGTGGGCAGTCAAGTCATGGACGATCAAAGTTTTGGCACCTTGTGAGGAAAGCGCATGTGGATTAAGGAAGAGAGTGCCCAAGGCACTCACATGGGCAGTGTTAGCTCACACGGCTTAGCTATCGCTTGGCAGCACGGTGGGCAAAGGTTCGAAACACCAAAGCCCTTCGAGGGCTTCTTTGAGGTATGCACTCCAACTCCAATATTTGTGGGGGTAAATATTTTAATTAAAATATTTGCTTGCTATGGTTTGATTATGTTTTTGTGGGAGATATAAGTTTGAGCAAGCTTTAATATTTTATTAAGGTTTGATTATGATTTTTGTGGGAGATATAAGGTTGAGCAAGCTTTAATATTTTAATAAGGTTTGATATTTTATTAATGTGAGATATTTCCTAAGAAAGCTTTGTGATTATTTTTTAGTGCAAATTTGTTGAAAGGAAAGATATAAAATATTTGATTTATTTTATGGTATAAGTGGTTTGTGAAGTGACAAGGTTATGCAATGATTTGATTTATTTTATTTTATGGTACAAGTGGTTTTAGGAGTGATAAGGATGTTGTGCATTAATTCTTAATAAGGTTTTCTAATTAAAATCCTTGGTGAATATAATTGTGAAGTGGAGTAATGTTGATTATTTTGTGATCTTCTAACCCTTGTGAATATTGGTAAAAGAATATTGTGATTGTGGCAGATTTCCAAAGAGGCTTCTTCATCTTCATTAAAGGTATGGGCACATTCTCCTATTGATTGATTATGGTGGTTGATTTCTGAAAATATCTTTGGAGTGAAAAGGATTCATTGTGGTTTCCTTTTCAAAAGTGATTGGTTTAATGCTTCAAAGTTTTTTGGATTGAGAGTTGTGATTAAACCTTGTTTTATAAGCTTTGTTGTTGGAGCCCATTGGTTGTGCAAAGAACTTGAACTTGAGTTAGAAGAGAACATGAGTATCATTGTTATGTGAGATTTGTTGTTGAGCATTGTTGGAAACATTTTGAGTTGGTAGATACATACTTGGACTAGGGTTTGTGAGAAAGGATTGTTCATTGAGGTGATGGGTTGAGTTGAGTTGATTGAGTCTAGTCAAGTGGATGCATGTGGTTATTCAAGTTCCATAAAACAAACTAATCTATATTCTGGATTTGAGTTGATATTGAGATTTGAGAATAGAACATATTGAGTCTCTAACAATTCTCTTTATGATTCTATGAGATTGAACAAGTTCTGTGTGAGCTTGTTAAGCATATATGAGACAAGTATTTAAGAAGGCTTGTGGATTGATTTTGAGTAAGCTTTCGTGGAAGCTTGCTATGAAGATTTGAGAAAGTCCTAGAGAGGACTTATTGAGCATATTTGGACAAGTTATGTGTGGACTCGTTGAGTAGATTTGAGCAGGTTCTTTGTGGACCTATTGAGAAAATTTGAGAAGGTTTTATGTGGACCTATTGAACAAATTAGGATAAGTTCTGAGTGTGATTATTGAGCAGATTTGAGAAGGTTCTGAGTGAACCTATTGAGAAAGATCTTTGGAGGTGACAAAGTACAGAGGACAGAGTCTCTGTGGATAGATATCCAGTAGCCAAGACAATTGAAGACAGATCTAAGTGAGGAGTATTCAAGTGGAGAGAGATCCACCCAGTGCGACAGAGAGATAGAGTCTTCTAGAAGATCACTAGCCAAAGCATAAGGGGAAAGAGTTCTCTAGTGGAAGAGATCCATGAACTTGAGATTAGGGGATCAGCATCTCCTTTGGGAAGAGGTCCATAAACATTGCACTTGGGAAGGATTCCCAAAATATTATTTGAAAAATATTTAGAAGAAATATTTTTCTATGGAGGTAGCCAACATTGGGTGAACCACGTTAAAAATGATGTCTCTCATGTGTGTGATGCTTTGTGTGATGTTCACTATTTTATTAATGTTGATGCTACTATTTGGGGAAAATTTTTATGTTATACTGTTTATCCCCCCTCTCTGTTAAGCACATGTTCTTCAATCCACATCGCAACAACCATTTCATTCAACCTATAGGTGAAATAAGTAGTGTATTAGTTTATCTTATCTAATATTAACTCATTGTCAGAATCTACAACTTAAAATCTCTTCTGCTCTAATACCATATGTAACAACCCAGAACCATCTTCATATCTAGTTGTCCAAAGAAAATAGGGTAATAATAGAAAGTAAATTTTTTTTAAAGTTAAACTTTCTAAACACACCTAAAAGTCGAGGAACTAACTCTTGACTAGTTTATTTTTTAATCATCCAAGCACATTTAATCATACATAACATATACATATCCACCACATTTGAGTTCAAGACAGCTGCAACCAGTCACCCAAGTGGACGATATTCTCATCCTGTTTAATAGCCATTTTGTGAATTCAATCAACCTCATTTATCGTCCACATTTTTTGACATGAGGTTCAAACCATGACTAGGGTTATCCTTTAGGATCCATAACACCTAGAGGGGGGAAACTTTCTTCCCTTTCCTTTTCATACTGAACCTTGAATAATCTAGTCGACTTGTTTTTACTTAGCATGAAATAGTTCAGTGTATTTATGTCTCTATGGTTGATTGATGATAATACCCTGATCTTGGACCACATTACCTATACTCACTGTAAATCACAGTGATTTGTCCCATACCAAATCCTGTTACTATTCTAGCTAAGTTCAATGAGTATGTAATGAGCACTATGCTATCTGAGTCCAACCTAAAAAATATGTCCCATACCACCCTTTTCAATCCTATCATGACCAAGTCTTTTTGACCAATTTCATTAGAACTAGGTTGTCTCAAAGCTTGTTGCATGCATTCTTGCACTTCAACAAACTTGGTTGTTCTTTTGTTTAGTTTTTGATAATTCTAACCTTCTAAGGGTATTTTATAAATTATTCTATTAACAAGCTATTCCTAAATATGACAACTAATTTATCCCTAAGTCAACATATTTTGAGAGAACAAAAGAAGAATATCATAACAATCTCTTAGTATTAGACTATTTAAACTATGTCAATTTCTAACCCATTAAAGAACATAGTTGCCCTTTCTAATCAACTATTGGTCTACTGTTCTCATGAAGGGCTTAAAAAAAATACCAAATTCTTATACAAGTATAGCTCTAAATAACACTATTTTATTTTATGGTAAAGATGGTTAACAGTTCTCATAAGTTTTGAACCTCTTTATTGTTTACGTTTTAAGAACAATATTCACCAATTTTCCACCTCTAGAGTAAATTTTTGGTTGCATCACACTAGCAAGGTACTATTTAACTTATCAACAAAGTATTTACGATATTCAAGACAAGGGTATTTATCTTATATGCATCAGACATTAAATTAAATATAACTCACTTGCTTATCCAATTAATCCATGATGCATCATGATAAATTCGACTTTGTTTAATATGTATCACACACAAGTGGTCCGATATAACAACATACAAAAGGATAATTAAAAAACAATAACCTTTTTAATTAAAGAGAGATATAAAGTTTCAATACAAGCATATGCTTTGTTTGATAATACAGAGAACATACGAAATGTTTCCAAATACATTTTTATCTTTTGTAAATACAACATTGCATAAAACTTTCCCTTACTTCTAGGTTCTAAACTTCACTCACTTATTATCTATGTCTAAACCATTCTCAATTCAAAATTTGGTTCAACCACAACAATGTTTAGGTGTTCATTCCCTGCAATTCCACTCCACTACTCAAGCCCAGATCAGATAAGGTAATATCTATCCGCTAACATGGAATTTGGCATCCTTTCTACAATAGCTATGGGGTAATGTTCCTTACTATGAGCTTCGATTAAAGTGCTTTCCACATCTGCTCAGCATTACACCATTTTCCTCCACATTATCAACATTTCGTTTAGGAAAAACGTAGGAGTCATCACCAGGGATCAAATACGGCTCTAATAATATTAACATGCAAATTTAACATGCATAAATGTTATTACTCTAACACAGGTAGCATACAAAGAAAACCACTAAGCTTCCTTTCCCGATATTTGTCCAAGGATTTTATCTAACGTTTTCTTCCATTGTAAATTATCTACTTACATCAGGTAACTCCATTAAACATGCCTTCTTCATCAAAAGGTGTTTCCCAGTTTCCAAAGAGGTGCAAGTTCTAAAAAAAAATTATTTTATTCAAAGGAGGAGTGCATCTCACACACAGCATGCATCACCTTGCTACTTTCAATATAAAATTTACAGCCACGTAATATGACAACATATTTTTTTACAACAATGTATTGATTCCAACTTTGTCAACATAGCATAGCACAGTATTTGTTTTAACACTGCAATACTTTCTCTAATACAAAATAATTCTTTATTATAATAGGGTTACACCTACAGTTCTATTGTTTTCATTTTGTCTTTGTTAACATAGCTAAATGGTAATATTTTACACAACAATACATTTACTAATACGGTAGTGTTACACCAACAGTTCCACTATTTTTATTCCCATTTATTCACACAGTAGCGTAGAAGAAAATTCAACAACAAAACATCTACAAATATGGCAATGAAATACCGACAATCTCATTGCTTACGTTCACCATCTATTCACATAGAAACATAGTAATTATTTACACGCTGAAACAAACATGTTAAACATATCAGGCAACATGGAGAACACACATACATTACATGAGAAGCTATAGATAAACTAACCTATTTTCTCACGCTTTCCAAAATTATTGTTTGTTGTTTCTCCAATACCTTTTGCCTTGTCTTACCCGCTCTACTTTCTTCGCTCTCCTTTTTTCCTTTTTTTTAAAACAACCTTTTTTTCTTTTGTTTTATTTTACTTTCCCAAAATGATAGGCGAAGAATTTACAAATTGTTTTTCCTTTCCCTCCGTGTGTTGCATCAAATAATGTCAAGCCTCCTCACCTCTACATCGTGTGCTTACCAAGCAATCATGACCATTTAACAATTCACAACGATTTACAAAAAACATGGAGAGTGCATCCATCATGGATGTTTTAAAACAAAACTTTAACTCTGCCAAACTATTTAATCATTTCTTTAATGTTCCTTGCAAATCTATTTGCTTAGTAGTGTAAACTATATTTCACATATCTTCCTATATTTTAAAGTAAAGCAATAATGATATTCATTAAGACTTCCATACATGGTAAGGCTACTTATCATAATAAATTCACATATAATTAAAATATCATTTTAAATAATACTGTTATGCCATAACAAGCAACGCATACATTTCCAAACTAGTGTCTCCCATCATCATTGCCACCTAAAAAAGCATTTCACATTTTTTGCCATACAAGCAATATTTGAGTCAAATAAACCTACACAAAGATACAATATGCAATGCACCTAAATGATATGCAAGTGCAAGTTTCCATGTGCTCGCGAGCCGAATCATCACTTCCCTATCTCACCTTTTTCCCTAACTTGTTTCCTTTCATTGATATTATACTGTCCTGCACTCACAGAAGTCATCAGTAGTACCAAAAATCATAGAAAATGGTAAGTGTATACATATTTCTCTATCTTTCATAAACCATACAAGGAGGGTCATTACACTTGTGGTCATGTAGTTACATTATGGTAAATTTCTTAGGATCGAATCTTTATGAGATGGGTTCATTGTGGTGTTGGTATATGGCGACACCATAATTCATTCCACTCTTCATTACATGTTCTATTCCCTTGAGTGTTCATTCAATATTATGTAGCATAGATAGGCAAATGTTTTTCTCCTATAGCATACGAGTTGAAATTTATTTCAAGAAACTCATTATTCCTTTGTTTTATTGTAGACAAATGTTGTCTTGTCTAAGAAATAACGATGTTGAAACTTTCTTGAAATGGATCATGGGTTCAAATTGAACCCTCTTCACCATTTTGTTTAATATTTGACTTTATTTTGATGAGTCATTTTTTAATGTCGTATCCACGAAATGGCATCCTTTTAGGTTATAATGGCTAGGTTTAACACTCTTGACAACATGGAGGTGTATGAAGGTATGCTAATGGGAGATCTCATGTTTGAGTCCTAGGTTGTCATTTGGATGTATTATTTCATTTGGGATATGAAGTAGCTCCCTAAGTTAGCTATTGGGGTCCCCTTGCATTATGTATGGTAATATTGGGTGTCTTATTATCTTAGCTAGCTTAAGGCACTTGGTGTGGGGAAACCTACATTTGAACCCCTTTAACCTTTCTATTTCTTCTTTAATTTAGTTGATATTTAAATAGCTTGATGTGGTTGTTGATATGAGTCCAACTAAGTTATATATATATCATTTATGAATGAATTTATGATATTCTCTTAAAAGGACTAGCAATAGCTGATTGTAATAATAATTGCTTCAAGGGCATATCCTTGGGAAATGAGGATATAGATGAAATGTGATTTTTAGTCTTAGGAAAGTATGGGATTTCCTTCCCTTGAATGATGGAATGCTTTGGAAAATTACATTGTGGAGAATGTATTATGTTTAGTTGCATTAAATGAAGAATTATTACATGCTATTATTTGTCTAGAATGCATTTAATATACATTTATAGGTTTTCCTAATCTCGAAAACATCTACAATATAGTACTGGTGGCTCGAATGGAACAAAACGAAAGTTGGAACTAGTCAACTACAATTGATTATGTACATATGTTGTAACAAGTGCCTCTTTAATGAAATACCCCATTATTGTTAAATGTATTTATTGATATCAATTGTAATTGATTATACCACTCCTTGAGACGATGTATATGCACTGTAATACTTGACTTCAAATGATCATAGAAGAAAAATAGAATTATATCATGATATGAAGTTATCTCATGACAAGGTTTGAATCTTTAAAAGTGAATTAATAATTGTGTCTATTTGACATAGTGTATCCTTAAAACTAGAAGGAATGTAGGATTCATGCATGTCACTTAGAGATTAACTATGAAAGTTATTATAGAGGGAAACTTTAAAAGTTATCTAATTCATGGAGATTATAGTTGGTTTAATCAAGGTAGAAATGGTAGACATTCATGAGTCTATGAGGGTTTGTGTGATAACCCCTTTAGCTTCCTATGGTTGATATGGGAATGCTAAGCATTGCAATTATTGTTGTTCTATCCTTAATAAATAATCAACTAATCCTCAAGGCACACGCCTAATGTACGGGTTGAAACAGACCTAACATAGAAGCTAGTTTAATTTTTTATTTAAACTAGTAGGGATAAAGGGTGTTCCTATTTGAGATAGGATAATTACCAATTGCAAGGTAAATAAATCTTACCTGCATGTCATTATAGGGGTTGGCCACTTCTATCCGTAGGATAGACACTGACCATGTTGGATTCCTGTGAAGTGCAGCTTTGAACTTACTTTAATACTAAACTATAAGAGAACCACATGGAGAGACTTTCAATTCACCCATGAACTAGTGACAATGATAAATACTAAATAAAAAAATCCCTAAGGTTGGTTGGTCTTGGAATTGGGGTCATTACAATAATTTTGGGGCTGATAGCAAGTATGTTGAATTCAATACTCAATCATGCATGTAAAATTCAAAGAACTCACAATATACCAGGATGCATCACATATATTCAATCCATAACTCACAAAATTAACACACACTATATTCAACATTGATAACAAGATTATAATACTTTACAGTTAAATATTAAGTACTGCAAATTCACATTACATTTCTTCCTCACATGTTATCCTTATTAATAGCCTTTACAAAGAATCTCTTGACATTTCAACTTCAACTAACTCTTCATCTCCTCAAACTCATAGGAGATATGACTCTTCATATTTCTCATAGGAGAAATATATTTATTGACTCTCTAATAATGACAAACATCTAATGATTACTAAATGATAAATATTTACAAGACACCTAGACACTAAATATATATAAAGTACTTATAAGTTACTTGCAAGGCACCAAATAATGTAATAAACTCCAACAAGGGAAATTTCAAGTGATATGGAACCTCTGGCTTATTTTAATCACTTGAATAGATAAAAATTAAATATCTGGTCAACCAAATGATTGATTTATTAATAATTAAGAATATCAGGTCTATCTTAAAGGATGAAACAATAAAGGTCCCTAATAAAAATGTTTATGAACATAAGATGAAGGAGGATTTGGGTTTATTTCTTATGTTGATTGAACCTAGAAGTGTTTTTGACAATCAAATTAGAGTAATACCACCAAGGTGAAGACCAAATCTAAATATTTATTTGGAAAAGTTAATGTGGTAGATATCGATCGAATGAAGTTGGAGCTTCCTTCTCCCAAGATGACAAATTTCAGTGTTATTGAGTACTATATTTTGTGATTCAAGGTTTTAAAGGTAAATATGGCATCTTCAAGAGGGAACAAGAAGGATGATTTAAAATGTGTCAATATTACTCCTTTCTAATATTTCATCTTCCTTTCATATAGTTGGACTAATGATTCATATTTTTTCAATGTATTTTAAGGAGTATGTAAATTTAACCATAGATTATCTCTTTCTCTTCTCATTCACTTCTATATATCTATGTGAATTGTTGTATTTCTTATTGAAGGGTTATGAAAAGGATTTCAAATTGGTAGATACCAAGGCTTAGAAAACTAAGGGTAAACCATAGTATTTAAAAAATAAAAAATATAAACATTTGAAAATATTAAAAAAGGAAAGGACAATCTATTAAGATCTTCTTAGTGATGTTACACAAGATTGAAGCATAGCTTAAGAAGGTAGGAGATAGCCTTCAAAATTTTAGGGAGATTCTAACGGGTCCTTCTCATGTAATAGTGAATAGGCCCACTAGAGATTCCATTAAGGAAGAAGTTGATATTAACATTAATGTCTTCTCTCCTTGGCCACTCAATTCACATTATAGAAGGATGTTGAAAGTGCATATATGATTTTCTTTGGCCAAGGATGATACTATATGATGTAACCATGTGTAATCCTATAGGTAATTTTTGTATAATATTTAATAAGAATTTATGTATTTTAGCCTATGGTATCATGGTTTAGTCTTATCATGTTTAACCTTACTAAACCCTTATCTTATTGTTATATTGGATAAGGTTTATGTAACTTGTAATCAATTATTGAGGTATTTATGCACCTTATTCACCTATTATGTTATATTATTGTGATCTTATGTTAACCATTTGTGTGGGTGTATGAGGGTATATTTCATCTCTTGTGTGATGTCACTCTTTAATTTTCACTTTAGTCTTGTGTTATATGATTTGAATTGATGTATTATTCCTATTTATCTTGACAAAATATTGTAAAATCTTAGCATCCAAAGCATCAAATTTAAAGGTAAAAAAATATATTTTCTAAGGTTTTTTAATTAGATACAAGGAGTTTTGAAAGGTTTTCCAAACCTTTTACAAAGGGGGAAACATCGGTTCTCGAGAGCAAACCAAGCAAAAAAAAAAAGAAGCCAAAGGCACCCATCGAGGGGGCCACCACTAGCTAGCTAACTACAAAGCAAGAGAAGAGAAAGTAGAACTATGAGGTCCCAGGAACCCAAAGAACCTACCACAAAAAATAGGAAGCCAAAAGGAGATCCTGATCAACCAACTCAATGCCTGATTACCATTGATAGCAAAATTGACAATATTGGAGCCACCAAGACCAAAAAGCCAAATTAAGAGGGGCAACCAAAAAAGCCTAGCTCCCCCCTAAGACCTTCCAAAAATTTGTACCAAATAAACCACAAAGAACTCAGTCCATCATAGACTTCAACTCTTTAGCATAGGAGATGGTCATTTTAAGGTATTCTCAGTAGTTCTTTTTTCATGTCTTTACCAACCTTGGGGGAGTTTGGAGTCTGCTGAGGTTTAGGCATATTCCTTGACGTAGTCCCACTCTAAATTTTCAACTTCTTATTATCAGTATTAGAGTCATCCAAATCAAAATCTCCAATGAACAAGGGAGTCTTATCCACTTTAACCACTTTGGAAGATAGGTATTTTGAATACCTAGTCTTATGATATACCCCACAATAACCACTTGGGATACGTTGACTTTAATTTGAACCATTTTTACTACCCTGTCATACAAGGTGACCTCTGAATGAGTAGGGACCTGAGAGTTGGTAGAGTTCCCATGAGACAAAAGGTCCCCATAAAAATGGAATTCAATAGGATAATCAACCAAAGGTGTCTTCAGAGATACCAAGCTACCACCTTTCTTCATGACATGGTCAACAATAATTTTTACTAACCCCTGGTGCAGAGGATCTAAGGCATCTTTGTTCTTTACACTTTGCATTGATTTCTCCATAAATTTAAAAAGGAAAGCATGGATATTTAATAGTATTTTGTGGCATAGCTAGTTCAAGAAAGTGAAGTGGAAGCTTTAGAGGATATCCCTATTGCTATCCAGAGTGTGAAGTAGTCCATGATAACTAGAATCACCCTATTCCATTATGCTTTAAGGGATTTTTGCAAGTAGTCATTCTAAAACTTCTCCACCACTTCATTCTCACCCACAAAATTTCTCATTTCTTTAGCCAAGGATCTTTTCTAAGGTATGAGTGCATCACTTTTTAAGAATATTCAGAATTTTTTAAGAAAATTAAATGATGTCATATTCAATCAAATCCTCTATCCTTGTTTGTTGTCTATACATGCATTGTGTGTATGTCTCATAGGTGCTCCCCTATTAAAGGATTTATAGGGATCACAAATTCCTAAATAAAGGATCATGCTCTTCACTCCCCAAATAGAAGTAAAAACATCTTAACCATCATGCATGACATAAGCTTTTTGGAGTCAAAATATCCTCAATTCAATTTCTTAACTTCCTTTGTATACCTTTTCCCTTTTCATGAAAAAAATTAATGTCCTTGGAAAGGATCACTTCCATTAGAATTGGAAATATGAAGGTATTGGGACCTTAGCCAATAAATTTGGTACAAGGAACCCAAAATTGGAAGGCAATGGGATCAATCTCATTCCCATTATTAGGCCATCCATTTTCTCAAAGGAAGGGATATAATTATTTTTCAAGTAGAAGAGTTTTTCCTCTTCTCTCTGATGAGGATCAAAGGCTTCTTGTGTAGTATGTTTGTTCCAAGAAATTTTTTAAATAAGTTTTAATCTTTAGGCCATGAATGACCTTGTATTGTGATCATTTGTATGTTGCCCTATTGGCCCATGAGCACCTTCTAAGGTGAATTAATTATATTATTTTATTATTATCCATCAGTTAGTTCTTTACCCTTGAATTTAGTTATTAGTTATTTATTAGTGATATTATCAACTTCTAAGGGAACCTTTCAAATTTGTGTTCCCCTTATGTTTTTTTTTTTTGCTTTTACTTTGCTATATAATACATTAATTTTTTTCTTGAATATATTGCAAAATCTAACATGGTATTAGAGTGGATGTGAATTACATTACCAATCCACAAGTTCTATCATTTATTTTTTGATGTTGGTTCCAAAAGAATAGTGTCTCTTTTAAAGTATTTCGTGTGATTAGTGTTGCCCTTTTTAGGATTTTGTTGAAACTTAGATCATGACAATCTCACTATGCCATATTAGAAAAATTTTACAATCATTGGCTTAGGGAAATATTCACCAATAGGTATCATTATATTTATCTCTTTTGACATCCAATTTATTGATTATTTGATTATATTTTGTGATGGATCATTCCAATAAAGTTTTGAATGGTGGAGCAAGCACATTGCAAGATGATGGACTAATTTTTCTAGGTTTAGTATAGACCTAAATAGTGTTTCTTTTATTTTTTTGTTAAATTCATTTCCTTCTATTCCTTGGATTCTTTGATGCTAAAGAATGATAAATGAGGGGAAATTTTACTTGGAATCCACTAGAAAAAATGAGATGTTGGATAAAATGAGATCATACAAAGTTGCCATAAACTATTGAGCAATTTTTAATGCACTACAAAGACCTTAAATTACCAAGAGTAAAGACTGGTCATTATTTAGCTCTAGTGGCCTAAACAATGCTTTGATAGAGTATGAGTTAATGCATACTATACTAGGAAATGGTTGCAAATGATTAATTGCAAGAAATGGCACTAAACCATCACTATTCAGGAGACAATTCATTCTATAGATAAGAGAGGATAATCAAGTATATTTCTTAAATTAGATAAGCATAAAGCCTATGATAGAGTCTCATTGACTTTCCTTGATAAGGTTATGCATAAGTTTTGTTTTAGTGACCACTGGAGAAAATGGGTTAGTATATGTATTTCTTCAACCAAAATTTTAGTCATTATAAATGGAAAACCTTGGAGTTTCTTTGGGAGTCAAATAGGTATAAGACAAGGTGACCCTCTATCCCCTTATATTTTTATTTTAATGGTTGAAAATTTGGGAAGGTCAGTGCAAGAAGCCACAACTTTAGTTAGAATCAAGGATATCAAACTAGCAAGGAGTTTGTAACTGGTTTCTTATCAACATTTTGTGGATGATACTTTCATTATGGGAGAATTTACATGTAGAGAGGTAAGGTAAATAAAAGATATTCTCCATAAAAAAGAAAGGGCATCAAACCAATTGATAAACTTCATTAAAAGCAATATTTATTTTCTTAAAATAGAGAGATAGTTATAATTGAGGATTGCAAAAAAAATTGATTGTATATTGCAAATCTCCCTTCCATTTACCTTGGTATGTCACTTTTTTCAGGATGCATGAAGGAGGAAATGTGGTCTCCAATGTAGGATAGGACTTAAAGGAAGTTGGCTAGGTGGAAAGGCAACCTCCTTAGCCAAGCAGAAAAAATGCAACTACTTCAAGCAACCTTACAGAGTATAGCAATTTATTATGTCTCTATTTAAAAGCCCTCCAAGATGAGGATGGAGAATATATTTAAAAGAATCCTATGGACTAGGGCTGAAGAGAAGCAAAGACTTACTTTAGTAGCTTGGGCTAGAGTTTGCACTCCGAAGAAACTTGGGGGGTTAGGCCTAAAAAGTTTATAGTTCTTTAACAAAGCCTTAATATTAAAAACTGCATGGAGACTTTGCATAGAAGGAAGTATGTTGTGGTAGAATATTATGAAAGTGAAGTACTTAGAAAATCACATTCCTTTTTCTATAAGTGCAATTTCTCCTCAAGGATCAACCATATGGAATGCAGTACTAAAAACAAGTTTTCTAAGGACCAATATAAGATGCCAGGTAGGAGAAGGGAAGGAAGTTTTCTTTTGGAAATATTCTTGGATCCTTCAAGAACCTTTGATAAATAAACAATATTTTCAGGAGTTGTTGGTTCCACTGGCAACTAAATATAGTGAAAAAATCAAGGATTATATGGAATTTCTTCATGGTAGAAAGAAATGAAAATACCTTTCTTTAGATTTATATGAAGTTCATATTCAATAGGATCTGTTGAATTTAAATCAGTTGATTGGAAGCTTTCACATCTTCCAAATCAACAAGGAGGATTCTTTGTTATGGATCCATTCTCTAAAAGGACTCTTCTCAATCAAATCAACCTATGAAGCTTATACTCTCCCTAGAGGAGGATCTTATCCAGTCAAGAAGGTTTGGTCCCCTAATTTTGTGTCGAAGAATGGTTTCTTTCTTTGGTTATACCTTCATAATGAAATTTTAACAATAGATCATTTATGCAAAAGAGGGTTCCAAATGATAAATATTGGTTCTTTGTGCCAGAAGGATGTTGAGTTAGTAGACCATTTATTCAACCATTGTGAGGTCTCAAATAAAGTTTTATATGCTATAATGAACTCTCTTTCAGTAAAGTGGAGCATGTCATAAACCTTTAGATATTTGTTTAAATAATGGATATCTCCCTTTGTAAGTGAGAGCCTAGTGAGATTAAGGAGCCTAATAATCCTTCACTATGTATGGGGCATATGGTGGAAAAGGAATAAATAGATATTTAGGAATGAGATGAAGGGTGAAGTATATATCTTCAAAATAATCAAATTTGCTATTGAAGATAATCTATCCATTCTCCTATAGGTGAAAGGGTATGACAAAAGAAAATAAATAATGATTTTTGAAGGATGGAAGGTAAAACAATCCAAACCATGCATCATGGACTTAGCCCAAAAAAAATTGAACACAAGATGGATGAAACCAGGATAACAAAATTTTAGGAGTTTAAACCTCTTGATCTTCATGTTGTATTAGGCCCACCTTTCTTGAATATTGTGTGGCTAATATAGATGACTTTATGACTAACATGGTTCTAAGGTGACCACCCATAACCAAATGTTTGGTATTTATGTGATATTCTAGACAATTCAAAATCAATGATTGATAACACATTACTTGTACTTTACCTAATCAATAGAAGACACAATATACACTTGGAAACCTCCAATTCATGCTCATATTAGTTTTTCTAGTGCCACATGGTAGCACATTATTTTTTAGTTAGTTATATGGGATTGAAATGGTCCCTATATGTATTACATCAAGGCCACATAGTGGTATTACAATAGCATTTTTAGAAATTATGCAATTATCACCTCGCAATAGTTTATTCAACTCCAATGAAACAAAAAAGAAATCTTATTTATGATAATAAGCTATAAATAATATTTCTTTAAGTATAGCATGTTATGGAGTCTTGAAAAACAAACTATAAGACTTTGCATGATTTTGTACATTGTAAAATGTTCTTAGGATTTTTAAAATATTTATTATCAGTTTTGATGAGCTATGATGAAGGGGCAACAACTTGTTAGTTTAAGTTCTAGGTCTACCAATATAACACTTATATATCAATTTTTTGCAAAATTCATTTTTTTAGTTTAAGGTCAAACTTTTGGATGTCATGACTCACTTATATGGAATCATTTGAAGCCTCTTTTTAAAACATATGATTTTTTGAGCTCTTCATAATGGTATCAATGGTTTTATCCAATTATTCCAACAAACTACAAGTACCCATGCTCAATGGGTAAAATTACTCCTCATGGAAGATCAAGATAGAATATCTTCTATGCAGTAAGGGATCATGGGGTTCATTATTAAGACAGACAACTATTAATTCAAAAGTAATGAAACTCATGCAATACAAGAAATAAAAAGTGTGTAAAGTGGTTGCCTTATATGTATCAATACTTTGAGAAGCCTTTAACACCAGCCCTCATTACTTTTAGAAGCCTTTAAGTAGTTGTTTGGTAAATTTAATGCCATACAAGTTAGTTGTATGGATGACGAACTTGCTACCTTGAAGATGGTTGATTTTAGTGTAATTTAAGAGTATATAAATCATTTCAATAAATTGGAAGAGGATACGCATGTTTTTGGGGATCCACCAATAGTTCCATGAATTATCTCAACAATGTTTTAGAAGAATAATATTATAGTATTGTTGAAGTATGTGGTGGTTAAGCTTCTCTTGAGGCCACAATTGACTTTTGTAGTTTTATTGATCGACCCATGTAAACCTTGAAAAAGGTGTTTTTTGTAATTTTTGTAATATTTTATTCTTGAGGTTTGTCTTACAACCTTGACCTAAAGACATCATGTATTTGGACATAAAGACCCTTTCATACCAACCACTTTGTTAATCGGATTTCCATTTAGTGAAATTATTTGGCGTCCACAAACACCCTATCATATTCTATATTCTTATTTTTCATTTTGTGTATTCCTTTGTTAAGAAATATTAGGTAATTTTTTATTCCATTTGTTTCTAGAAACTACTATGAAACCCAACAAGTATCTCTATTATTTCTCCTATAGCTATATTTTTTTATTCTCTATACAAAAACAAAGCTAATAAATCTAAATGAAAGTATTTTCCTCTACATAATATATATAATGATTATAAACACATGATAATCTTCATGGAGGCTATTTGAAATTATGTGTACAAAGTTCTTGTCCTTTAAATTAAGATTGTTATCTCTTCTTTGTCACATAGAACCCTTGCAAAATTTGACTGAACTTCATGATAAGTATCATTATGTTATGAATGAAAAATCAAATCATCCTCAATGGATAGATCAATAGTAACCAGGGAATTTTGGCTTTTTTTCTTGTTAATTGTGACTTCAAACTTAGATGTAGCTTCATTAAGTTTTTCTTCTTATTCAACAATCTTCTTAAAAAAACATAGTAATTAATACTTACAACTAACATTAAAAAAAGAGGACATAAGGGCTTATAACAAAAAAGAAAATATTCTTTGTTCTAACTAAGCATGAAAACTTAAATTTGATTAAAGGATATATAAATTAAAAAATTCCAAAGCACTTTCAAGTAATTTAAAAAAAATTAAATATTGTTTAATAAACATTACAATTTTTAACATATTTGCAAATTAAATATAAAGTAGATGCATATATAAAATTTAAAAATCTCTTTAATCTTTCCAAAAAATCTTAAACCACCTTAATTTAATTTCAAATGAAAAAGTTACACCTATTTTATTGAAAAAGTTATATCATTTATTTTAGGACAAACTTTTGCATATGAGGAAAGTGAAGAAATTTCTACACCATTTTTCAAACAAATACAGAATTGCATGATCAATCATAAAATAACCAATAGTGGTCAAGGTATTGATAGGATTGATGGTTGATGAATAGTCATTTTTGTAAGACATTCAACTTTACTTTTAAAAAGTGACTCAAATTTTGAAAATGGAGAAAAATGAAGAGAATAGCAACAAGAAATTTTTTACCATATGTTATTTATTTCTTCCTTCCTTTGTTCTCCTCCAAAAAAAAAGGTTTGCTATGTTAGAAAAATAATGTATCCATATACTATATCAATACCTAAAGATAATGTTTTGAATATAATATTAACAAATATTCCATCAAAAGAATAACCATATTAAAAGAAACTTGTATACAAGGAAAGTCAAGAAATTTCTACACCATTTTTCAAACAAGAAATGACCTTAAGCAAATATAGAATTGCATGATCAATCAAAAAAATTATTATTTGGCATTATGGGCATGCGAGTATATTATAAAAATAAACTATAAGAATAGAAGCAAAACATTTCTCAAACTTAAAAATCTTACTCTTTTTTAGCTAAATAGAGAGAAGTACCATCATTTTTTAATACTTAAAAGAAATCTTTTGTAGTAGAATGCGTATTATATAAGATGCCACATCTCACTAGTGTCACTAATTCAAGAGAACAATTATAAAATTTTGGTATCATTTCACTTAAAAAGCAACCAATGGTTATGGGAGTGATATAGTCAACTAGAGTAATAAAAATAGATATACAATGGTGCAAAAGTTATACTTCATTAGGTATCAAAAATGGCATAGTCAACTAGTATGGGTAAAAAGTAGAGGGACAACAATGCACAAGTTAGGTATCATATATTATTTTGAATTATTTAAAGATATTTATCACATTTTAAACAAATATCATTTTAGTTCAAAATCCAATTTTTGACCAATCTAACATGTAGTGGTGTTGCATATTGTTTTGCAAGTCAGCATATCATATTGTACCTTAAGATTTGTCATGTAAATGAAGTGTTAACTTACTAAAAATAAGATGACACTAGGTTGAAATAACTATTAGATTTTAAATTATGTAAATATTCATTAATATTTCACAAATTTATCAAATACATTTGAAATATTTTCCCTATAAATTATTCAAATAAAAAAATGAGTTAAAACTTGAATAGAAACATATTAATAAATCACGTACCCATAAAAAATTATATAAAATTTTATTTAGTGATGGGTGTAACATCATAAAATCATTAAATCCTAGTCAAATTTAAGTAAATAAAATAAGCATTAATTTGTAAAAGATTGATAGCACAATGAAAGCCAACAAAACATTAAAATTATCAAAATTATATTTTTTTATAAAATATTTGATGAGTTTAGAGGCATTATTTGGAGAAGAGAGTAGTTTCATGCACTATCAAGCCAATCCACCCATGTACTCTTATTTATTTATTTTAGTTTATGCATAATAAATTAACACTCCTCTTTCTCATTGATGATGTTTTCTTAAACAAGATTTTACACCATACTAAACCTATGTGTCTATCTCTTTGTTATCACAATTTAGACATATTTGATATATATGATGCATGTTTTTCTTGCAACTCTTTTTGAGAGTCTGATATGCTTTTTTATTTATGTGTAGACTTGAACTTTTAGTTTATTTATTTCATTCTATGAACACTTTAAGTTCATTGTATGTGATCACAAGTAGGAGGAATGAGTTGAGTCAATTGTATGTGCTTATAAGTAGGAGGAATGAAGAGAATGATTTTGTAATATATATAATGAAACTATATAACAAGAACAAAGATATAGTAAAAATGAGCGATGGGAAGATTAAATCAATAAGAAATGAAAATGAAACATACTGGATCAATATAACCAAACACCAACTTTAGATGCTAAAATAGCATTCTTACATGTATTGAAAATAATATTATTTTTATGGTGTATAGAGGACAAAGAGCCAAAATCCACTCTCAACTCCAATTAATCAACAGAGAAGATGAAAAATTAACATTGTCTATAACACTCTACAATTGAAACATTAAAAAAATGGAGATTTACTACCATTTTAAAACCTAAACAAAAATTTTTAAGTCTAATCATGAGAATAGAGAGGTAAATTTCACTCATTAATAACAACTATTCTAAAACAACCATGATGAGGCTTCATGTATTAAAGCTATGGAAAAAATTAGCAAAACTTCATATAATGACTCCAATATAGCAACATCATCTATCATTATTATTATTAGTTTGGGCCCTAAGTTAGATTAGTTACCTCTTGAGCATTAGGCTAAGGGTTTTTTTACTACCTTAGACTATAAATAAATGAGTTGTGTGGTAATTGTTTCATCATCCATACTTGTAGTCCTATGTTGCCTCTAGTGAGAACAAGAGACTATGTCCTACCTAAGTGGCTAAGAGACTTTAGCCTCTTTGATTGGTTAGGACTGTCTGGTGAACTGAAATTTGGATTTATTTTTTGCTATTATTGATTTATTGCTATGGAATCTATATTTTTTTCTAGTGAATGCTTTCCAATTTCTACATATTGCTATTTTTGTAAGTTGTTTTGTTACAAGTGGTATCAAAACAACAATCTTGACTCCCTATGTTGATGCAAGAAAACAATATAGGGGTGTGTGAGCTATTCTATAACCTCTTCCAACTAGATTTGTGTTCTTCCAATCATGTATTTTTTATCGTTTGTTTTGCTACCGTTTGTTTTGCTACCAACTTCCAATGTAAATTTCTCCTATAATATTGAGATTTAGGCAAAATTATGTGTTCCCAAATTGAAAATGTTGTAGGAATTTTAGCCAAATTATCACAGGTCCCAATATTCAAGATCATAATATATAATTCAATATATGTGGCCAAAATTAATAAACAAACATTCATATAAAAATATCAATAATATGAATTAAAATGGCCAATAGCATTCATGCAATAACATGAAGAAAACTTACAATGGAATTTCTCAAACTGTATACAAAATTCTATTATATTTGATGCTTGAAATACATATATTATTTGATACATTACATGGAGTTTTGTCTCCATAATATAATCTTAGAAATGTGACTCTTGGACTCTTTGCCTATTGATCTCCTCACATATCTGGGAGATGTATCTTTTTCTATTCCATGCATAAGAAAAACTTCTCATGCCTTTTGGCTTATCATATTGCCAATTGTATACATGACTCTTGACTGTGTATTTACTCTTGCATACTTTACTCTATGACACTTTGCACATTCCTACATGCCAACTTGCACACGTTACTATATGACACTTGCACACTTACACATGCACACTTTCTCATTCTACACACTTGGACACATTGTTACATAACTTGCGCATGTCTTGCACATAGACACATACATAAATATAAATCACACTCCTAAACTATAGACTTATACCCTAATCTAATATTTACATTTGTACCATTGTATCTCATGGTACATTTACATTCCAACCAAATAATGTAATATTCTCTAAAACCCCCCTGTATTACATTATTTGGTTATTGAAGACTTTAGTCTTCAATCTATTTTCTTCAATCCTTTGTCTTGATCTTTTTTGTCTTCACTTTTTGCTTTGTGTCTTTTTTTCTTCTTTCTTTTGTGTTTTCCTTTATTCTTCTTCTTTGACTTCCTTATCTTCATTTTCAATTGAGGTATTGGTTGTTGGTGTGACTTCTAAATGAGTTAGTAAGTCATCACAATAATACATTCTAGAACTTAGAGATTCCCTATTGAAGCTAACATATGCTTCATTCAAATCATATATCATAGCTAGCATCTTTTTTTTCTTGTCTTTTTTCCTGAAATATCTCAAAGGTGAGTAGAGCCATATACATCACAATGCATATTTCAGTAGAAAATACAATGGTGTTTTGTAAATTCCACCAAGCTCTAAAAGGTATTTCATGAAGATAGCTGATAAGTGTAGTGAACTTTTCATATTTTGCATTTTTGAGAAATAAAGACAATCTTATCTTTAAATCATTTGACATTTCCTTCTTTCCATCAAAATCATCTATCAAATTTTGTGTATAGAATTTTAACTTGTTCATCATTTCTTCACTATCTTCATTGAATGTATTTTTAATGATTTATTCCATGATAATTTCTTTGAAGTAGAAGGCCTTGTGTCTCCCAAATTTTAAATAATTTTAATTTTGCAAATTTAATAATCAGGAATCAACATTTTCAGTTTTCACAAATAAACAATTTGTAAAATATTCAATCAATTCCTTTGAATTTTTTTTGGACTAGACAACCTTATAGCTCCAAAGTTAAAATCAATCAATCAATCATCAAACAATTTTTCAATATGCAAAAATTTAATTTTGCATTCAATCTTCAACTCAAAAATTTCTTTTGGAGTAGAAAACCTTTCTCTCCAAATTTAAAAATTTTCAAATTTAATTCTTCAAATCTCAATTTGCAACTAATTAAATTCTTCAAAGCAAATTTTAATTCAATTGCAACAGTTCAAAAATTCAATTCTTTTTGGAGTTTAATTCTTTTGACTCCCTAATTAATCAATAAATAACTTTCACTTTTCAACTTTTCAAAAATCAAATGTGGAAGTCAAATTTTAAATATCCTTATCACTCCAATTAACTTTAAGTCAAATTTTAAATATCCTTATCACTCCAATTAACTTTAAGTCAAATTTTAAATATCCTTATCACTCCAATTAACTTTAATCAATTTTAATAAATTCAAAACCTTACTAATAAATTCTCCTTGAATCATGCATCTAAAATATATTTGAAATGTTAGGTCAATATTGCATACCTTAGTTTGGTGCTTCACTTCCTTCCACTTGACAATCATTTCCTTCATGCACTAGACATTACCCTGGCACAAGTCTTTTGGGTTTTGGGTTTTGGGTTTTGGCTCTACTTACTCTCCAAAGTTGGTGCTTCCTTTTCCTTTGCAATTTAATTATTTTCTCAAGCCTCAAATGGTTGTTCTCTAAGGCTCCTATAAACGTAATCAAAAACCTTACCGTAGAGATATGTTCGTCCATACCTTCCTCAACAATCAGGGATAAACTATTGTACAGAGATGTTATCCTCCATGCCTAATAGAGACATTTTGCTCCTCATGCCTCTTACAGTAGGTAAATGTGTTGAATTTAACAAGAAAACTTCTTTAGAAAATTTCTCCATTTTTTCTTGTTCTCCTTCTTTACTACTATAACTATCTTGTCCTACTACCTTGGCTTTGTGTTCTTAGCTTAGAGTTGCTCCTTTTTGCTAGATATTTCTTCTATTTGGATAGCTTCAATAGCTCTGTTTCTTTTGTTGCTTTACCTCTTAATAGTTTCTTCTTCTTGGTGGCTTAAGCCACTCCTTTGTTGGTTCTCTTTTTTCATAGAGAATATTTTTTAATCGGGGTGACTCTGGACTATCCCCTCACATCCAACTTCTTTAGAGTTAGCTCTTCAATGCTACTTACATCAACGTCGTCTTAGACATTACTCTATGCTTCTTCTTAGGTTTCTTGTCTAAGTTATAAATCTCTAAATATGTTTGGCTCTTTTGCTATATCAATATAGTCTCTTTCACTCAAATTGTTGTGTTCTACTTTGATATGCGCTATGCTATCGAGGTCAAAATGTGCTCGAATTTGTCACACACTTCTTTCTTTTGTGGCCTATGTTTCCTCACATGGCTATGATCTTTTGCTATTCTCTTTTACTAGCAAACTCAATCTTCTTCAAATAAAATTCACTTCAAAGATCTCTTCTTTGATGCTACCTTCTGTCCTGAACCTTTTCCAAATTTAAATTCACATTGGAATCCTTCTCTCATGCTAGCTATCAAATATGCCTCTTTCAAAATAATGGATAGAGTGTGGTAGTTTTGATACCACTGTTGGCATTTTAGTTAGATTATCACAAGTCCCAATATTCAAGATCACAATATATTATTCAATACTTGAGCATTCAATATAAGTGATCAATATTAATAAACAAACATTCATACAAAAATAACAATAATATGAAGTAAAATGATCAATATCATTCATAATAACATGAAGAAAACTTACAGTAGAATTTCTCAAACCGTATACAAGCTTATGTTATATTATGCTTAAAATACATATATTCTTTGATACATTGCATGGAGCTTTGTATCCATAATATAACCTTAGAAAGGTTACTCTTGGATTCTTTGTCTATTGCTCTCCTCACATATCTGGGAGATGAATATTTTTTTATTCCATGCACAAGATAAACTTATCATACCTTTTGGCTTCTCATCTTGCCACTTGTATACATGACTCTTGACTCTCTATTTACTCTTGCACACTTTATGACACTTTGCACATTCTTGCATGCACACTTGCATACTTTACTATATGAAACTTGCACACTTATACATGCGCACTTGCACTATGACACTTGCACACTTTCTCACTCTACACACTTGCACACATCGTTACATGACACTTGCACACATCTTGCACATAGACACATACATAAAAGTAAATCACACTCATAAACTATAGACTCATTTCCTAATCTAATATTTACATTTGTACCATTATATTTATTGGTACATTTACATTCCAACCTAATCATGTAATATTCTCTAACAAGAGTATCAAAGGCAGCCAAGCCCTTGTGGGAGACCTATGTTATTTGATGATCTTGTCCAGTTGATGAAAACAAGATAGATTTTTGGTAATAATATTTTTGTGAGGGGACAAAATGATCTTTGGGTTTCATTATCAATCCATAGTATATGAGTTAACCCTTGGATTCCTTTGGTTGGGCACAAGTCAATGAGAATTTGTAGTGAACAAATACGCATGGTGATGATTGTATAAGCTGAAAGAAATGTTTGCCATGAAATGTAGGTAAGCACCATGACATCCTAGATCACATCAATGGCTTTGATACTTGCGTTATTTCTATTTTAAGCACCATGAGCACCCCTACCACTCATCTTGTAAGTTCCCATCCCCTTCCCTCTACCCTCTTCTCTAGTCTTCACAAGTATTTGATGTTTGAACATGAAAGGGTGAAAACCTAGTTAGCAATGTTAGTCATTCCCAACAATGTTGCTTTAAGCAGTATGACAAAATTCAAATCCAATTAATTAATTATGTAGCATGTCAATGACTTTCCCCACACTTAGCACTCTCTAGAGAATAATTTTTATTAGGTTTTCGATGTGTAGTAGCAAGACAATCATAAGGTCCCTAAGCTTCAATTAGACAACCCTCCACTTGTAGGGAATATCTGATATCAAGATTCATAGTCCTTTCAACAATCACCTTGTGGGTAGGATCCAAGGTATTTCCAACATTAAGATCTAAGGTACTACCAATGTATAGCCTTGGGGAAAGAACTAGGATTTTTCCAATAGCTACCTTTCAAGAAAGATCTTAGTTGCTCCTGCATGGTCCACATGCATACTCACTTCACCATGGGAGCCCTTTCAGGTATGGGTGATCTTAATTTAGAATTTGCTACTAGTCTTGACTCCATTGTAGCAGGTACTATATTTATGCTTAAATGACCTCATGATGTTTGAGTTCCTAGAATTAATATCTCAACCTTTTAGGGTGCCAATCCTTGTGGTTGGATATCTAATATGGATTGCCTCATACACGTGCACCATGTTCCCAAGAATGGTCAAGTTAATTTGGTTGCTTCTAATATGGGTACCCATGCTAATTAATGGCTTCTTTGGGAACTAAAGTATCAGTGTCATCAACGTTTGTGGCCAGAGTTTAAAAAAAAAAGTCTTGCTCGAGTTTGATAAGGGTCCCTCTACCTTGCAAAAAAATGGTCTTGCTCGAGTTTGATAAGGGTCCCTCTACCTTGCCTATAGGGACAAGTGGTTGGAACTAAAGAATTTCATACCATCAACCAAGGTTCCAATCCCATGGGTGAACATTATTATAAAAGAAATCAAATTGCATGAGCTCAATCGATTAAATTTCTTAACTTTCAAGGAGGAAATCCATGTTCAAATGTTGCCAAGCAATACATGCATAATTGTCAAACTTGTTCTAATACCACTATGTGGTCATGATGTAATATGGGTGATGCTCATCTCAATCCCATATAGCCAATTTAAAAAAGGGTCAATCTACCTCTTATATGGTTCATTTGATGCAAACCAAACAAATAGATATGGTAGAGAAATATCATGCCAAGTTTATGGGTCTCCTCACATATACTTATCATTTGGATATGGTTGTTGTGGTTCTAGCATTTTGTCATGGCCTCAAGGATTATATCTGATGGAAATTTGATATGCATGATATATATACCCTCCATGATGATAAGTTCATGCAATAGAAAAGAAACTCAAGTTGCCTTGACTCCAATAATGGCATGATTTCAATCCTCGATGGTCATACTTCCAAAACCACAATGAAGATCACCCACAAGGATTCTTCCATTACATATGGCAATCATACCATCCTTAAGATTAGGCTTGTGAGGAGTGGCATAACTTCCAATTTGAAGCTGAGGAGGAAGAAGTCTTCAAATAGGAAGTGCTTGCCCCACCTCAATAGGAGGTATCATTCGAAATAGATGATTAGGAGCAAGATATAGATACTATGACCCTCTCAGCATTTTTCCTCATTGGGATGCAAGCTCATCACACCATCAAGGTATTGGGCTTTGTGAAGAGAGAATGGGTCAATGTGTTATTTGATTTGGGCAATACTCACAATGTTATTGATAGTAAGGAAGCCAAAGCCATAAGGTTGTGTATCAACAATTCAAACTAAGATAAATTCCATGTGTTGATTTTCAATGAAGGCAAGGCTCAATGAGTGGGTCATATTGTGAATATCCACATCTATATGGCTTCCTATACCTAGGTTGACAATCTTTATGCAATAAAATTATGTAATGCAAATGTTATCTTGGGGGCTCAATAATTATGTCAGTTAGGGAATGTTACTCTTATTTTGTAGTGGTTGTATGTTCAATGGATGGAAAATGATAAGGTAGTTCATCTCTAGGGTATCCAACCCTTGCCTTCCAAGGTCGTCAATTCCCCAAATGTCTCTCACCAAGAAGGATGTCTTTGTTTGGTCTGATGAAGATACCAAAGCCTTTCATGCCTTCATTTCATTAAGTCAGTTGACACTAAGTATGATCCTTTAAGCACAAGTATTAGGGTTGTTTTGATATAGGAAGGTCACCCTATGGTTATCAAAATAAACCATAGTAGTATCAAGCACTTCTCGAAACAATATCTCTCTTTCCCAAAATAAAAGAAATGGCTAACCAAGTTGTTGGGGTATGAATTTGTTAACCATAGTAGCATCAAATTGAACTCCAACCAGAAGCAATATTGTAGCCTTAGGTCCATAATATGTAGTCTCACCAAGTGCAAGAATTCCTCATCAAGTGGTAGGATCTTCTGGATGAATATGTGTCTTGGGAGCTAGCAAGAATTCTCCAATATTTTTCAACTTTAAGGACAACACTATTTTTTGGGGGGGATTCATGTAATGGCTCTAATATAACCACATCAACTATATTATTATTAGTCTAAGCTCTAGGATAATTAGTAGACCCTTGAGCATTAGGGTTAGGGTTTGTTTGTTATTTTAGACTATAAATAGATAATTCGTGTGATAGTTGTTTCCTTGTTCATACTTGTAATCTTTTGTCAACTCTGGTGCACGTAAGGGACTGCGCCCTATCTAAGTGGCTAATAGACTTTTCCTTTCCTAAGTGGCTAGGATTTTTGGTGAACTAAAATATGGATTTGTTACCTACTCTTGTTGATTTACTATTGTGGAACGTAACTTTCTTTCAAAATAATGTTTCCATGTTTATGCATTTCTAAGAGCTACTATTGTTATTGATAATTCTGTAAGTTGTTTTGTTACACTTATGTTCATAGAGAATATTTAAGAAATGAATTTACTTAAGCCACAATCAATTCTCTATGACCTAGAGTAGGTCATTATTGTAAATAAATTTGATAGGAGGCTTGGTATGTATGCTCTCCCCACTATGTTATTCATAGCCTTAAAGCCTTCCTCAAATAGGACATAAACTAGTATAAAGAAGTAGAAGCTCGACACTTTATGGCAAAGGACTAATCATGGACTAATCAAGTTGATACCTAAAGGAAATTATGATAATAAAATCTGGATTTTGTGGCCTCTTACTATTACAAATGTTGCTTATAAGAATAGCACTTATACATTTTCTTGTGGAATTAGACCAATCACTCAATGGATTATTAAAATGGAATAAAATGGATCTTCAAAGGTAAAATTCATAATTGAAAACTTTATAATAGCATGGAAAGGAGCTCACAAACACAAGATAATGAAATTATTGTCAAACATGACTTTGATTAGGCTTAATATCATTTAATGTGGTAATTCAAAATCAAGTTCTTATAATAGCTTGGATTCGGGTGTAAGTGTTGTAAGGAATACAACTCATACTCAATAATGCTTAATGTGATTGGCTACAAGGGATGTGTTGGAGAATATCACATTATTTGGTACATGCTAATGTAACCCCATGGTACCTATGGTACAATGTGAATACTGGAATAGGGTTTGAGTCCATAGTTTAAGAGTGTGATTTATATTTCCCCTTTATGTATGTGTCTATGTAGGATGTGCAAGTGTTATGTAATAAAGTGTGCAAGTGTGAAGTGTGTAGGAGAGTGCAAAGTGTCATAAAGTGTGCAAGTAGATAGAGAGCCAAGAGTCATGTATACAAGTGGCAAGATGTGAAGCCAAAAGGCATGATAGATTTGTCTTATGTGTGGAATAGGAAAGGGTTCGTCTCTCGGATATGTGAGGAGAGCAATAGACAGAATCCAAGAGTCATATTTCTTAGGTTATATTATGGAGACAAAGCTCCATGAAATATATATGAATATTGCACAAATCTCAAGATTGTATATTTGACTCATCAAAAATATTGTGAGTATTTTCGTTCAATAATATTGTTGTATTGTTGAATGTTATATTACTTTATATTATATGAGATTTGTATGTATTGATATTATTCAGTAATTAAGTCTTCATACATATTATTTTCTATGAATTTTATGATCCTAAATATTGGGACCTGTGATAATCTTTCTGAAAATCCATCAGTTGTATCAAAGCTACTTCAAGTAGTCTCTAAAGCTAGCACCAAAATTTTTTGGTGTGAAAATTTTTGAAGAATTTTATTTGAAGAGAAGTTTCAGGATAGAAGCTAGCATCAAATAAGAGAACTCTATTGTGAATTTGGATAGAGCCACATGAAGGAAACGTAGGTCCATATTGATTGATTACTACAAATCAACAATTTGTAGATTGATATAAGAAAATATTGTAGAGAGAAGACTGAGACAACAAAAGTCGTCAAAAGCAAAGAAGATAGGTAGAAAAATATAGCCAACGTTGAAGAAGAATTCAAGTAATAACTTGAAGAAGCGACGAGTCTAAGAGTCATTTAGATATAGAAAATAGCTATCAAAATACCGTTGTGTATATTGCCCAAATAAAACAGTGAATAGCACTCTGAGAAATCATTGTTGACTACATTGATAAAGCTTTCAAGAGATTAATCATTTGAGATATTGAGTTGCCTGAAGTAAATATCTAAATCAGACATATTTGGAGTCATCTAAGTTGACACCCATTGATGCAATCAAAGCAAGGAACCTGAAAACATCTAAAGAAGACGTTAAAGGGAGATTAAGGTATGTTAGAGCCTGGTGTATTCAAAGTGACATTGAATCATTCAAAAGTGCCTCTAGAGCACTAAAGTATCCAAGTTGAAGTGCCTACAAAGACTAGGGCAACCTGAGAAATCTACAGCCACTAAGCATTTCTAATCAAAGATTAAGGTATGTTAGAGCTTGGTGTATTCAAAGTAGATGTTGAAGCATTTAAAAGTGCCTCTAGAGCACTAAAGTATCCAATTCGAAGCGCCTACAAAGACTAGGGCAACCTGAGAAATTTGCAACCACTAAGCATTTCTAATCAAAGTGTTTTTTATCCTAAGGAGCAACACCTGAAAGAAGCGTTATTGAAAGCAAAAGCATCTTTGAAGCCGCCCAAAAATTCCATAGCCACCAAAGCATAAAAAATGAGACATTATGGTCAACTATGAGTTGAGGGAAGCGCACCGTTGTTAGATCATAGAAGCCAAAGTGAAGGTAAATTTCAAGTCGTTTTAGAGCTAAGGAAGATCGCCATACAAACCATTCAATAATAGTGAAGAGGAGAGACGTGAAAGACATTTGACTTGCATGCAAAACAGGCCATGTAGCACCCCTGACTCTTGACATACCCTGACAAGCGAAATGTCCTAAAACTGATGCATCTTGATATACGAAGCACTACGGTATTTTTGGAGAAAGTCAATGGTGGAGCGAAAATTTAAGGTATGATTTGAATTAAATTTTTTGGACGAAAAAGAAAGCTAAACCATTAAGCACTCAATATTCATTTATTTGATTATTTATTATGGAGTAATAAGGTGACTTAATATGAAATTTGCACAAAATATTGGAGTGATAGAAAATAAATTAAAGCTTAGAGCTTTATTGAATTTAAAGAAATTTAATTTGGGTGTCATATAGAAGTCTACTCCAAAGGAATTAAAAGTTTTGATTATTGAATTTGCAAGTTTGGAATTGATCGATTAAATTAAAACTTTGGAGAAATAAGGACTTCTACTTCAAAGGAATTAAATTGAAAATTTTGAAGAAATTAACATTTTGGAGATAAAAGGATTTCTACTTGAAAAATTATTGAAAACTTGAAAACTTTGGAGAAATAAGGACTTCTACTTCAATGGAATTAAATTGAAAATTTTGAAGAAATTAAAATTTTGTAGATAAAAGGATTTCTACTTGAAGAATTATTGAAGACTTGAAGGAAAATTGCATGTGCAATTATTTGAAAATTGTTCAAGAAATGGATCTGAATAAAAACAAAGAATACATTCTAGGAATGTGTATTGATGATTCAAGATTCTCATGAAGATATGAAGTGTTTGTAAGTATAATAGACATAGGGAATAGCATAAAGGAATAGATTCAAAATCTAAACTTCAAGCAATGCAAGAGACAAAACAAAAGGACAAAGATAAAAAGTAAATATTGAAGACTAAAGTTTTTAATAACCAAATAATGTAATACGAGGTGTTGAAGAATACTATAGTATTTGGTACATGCTAATGTACCCCCATGATACCTATGGTACAATGTAAATATTACAATAGGGTTTGATTTTATAGTTTAGGAGTGTGATTTATATTTTCCCTTTATGTATGTGTCTATGTGTAGGATGTGCAAGTGTTATGTAATAAAGTAAGCATTTGTAGAGTGCGTAAGAGAATGCAATGTGTCATAAAGTGTGCAAGTAGATGAAGTCAAGAGTCATGTATACAAGTGGCAAGATGTGAAGCCAAAAGGCATGAGAGGTTTGTCTTATGTGTGAAATAGGAAAGGATGCATCTCTCGGATAAGTGAGGAGAGCAATAGACAAAGAATCCAAAAGTCACCTTTCTAAGGTTATATTATGGAGACAAAGCTCCATGAAATGCATCTGAATATTGTACAAATTTCAAGATTGTATATTTGACTCATCAATAATATTGTGAGTATTTTCATTTAGTAATATTGTTATATTGTTTTATTTGAAAAAGAAATTGAAAAAATTATATTAAAACAAGATTGATTACGAGTTGGAATGAGACTCCTCTCAACCTTAACCAACAAGAACACCTGTTTACAACCTGCATTGGAGACAAATCTCTTAAACCATATGTTTGCAATGGTTGTACAAATTAGCTAAACACTGGATTTGCTCACCAACCTACCTAATCCTCTCATCCTCAATAGCCATGCCACTATGCCACTGAACCCCTACCTCCTTCTCAGTACCCATCTTAGCCAAAGAGTCTTCCACTTTATTCAGAGCTCTACCCACATAAATTGAAATCACATCATCTAATTCCCTC
>JAQPPZ010016068.1:0-66249 GCA_028583015.1 Wollemia nobilis | reverse complement strand
CTCTTCTACTTTCGTTACAACCATTGGCTAATTATTACTGTAACTTGTTGTTACAATATTGAACTTGTTAAAAATGACTTAATAAATAGTGATATGGTATGATACCTAGTATTGACATTTTAGTCATTTAGTTTTGATGTCTTAATAGAATATATGAATTTTAGGTTTTATATTTGCTATGATAGATCAAATATAGAATTAGTTAACTTTATAGATACATACATACTACTCACCACATTGAAAGAAACATTAATGTTAAAGGATCTCTTAAATCCAATTATGTAATCTTAAATAAGCCTTATAAATCACTCACACACACACACACACACACACACATAATATATATATATATTGTGTGTGTGTGTGTGTGTGTGTGTGTGTGTGTGTGTGTGTGTACATAAATATCAGTTTCATGCTTGGTCTAATAATTTTTATTAAGATATATGTAATGTGATCATATCAACATGTTGTTGATAATATCATGATGATATATCACATTATGGTTATAAGAGTTATTGGTAACTAAGGATGTAGTTATAAATCTCAACCTCATACATTCTTGATTGTTCATGTATTTATTCTTCTACTACATCAATGCTAAATTGATCATAGTTCATGAATTTATTCTACATTTCTAACATTTGATATCAGAGTAGGTTAATACCAGAGCAAAGCTTTGACTTGTGAAGGTGACCCAATTGCTAAGGAGTACAAGACACCTTCTAGAGATTTTGAAATCATGTTGTCACTAGAGATCTAGAAAGGAGTAGACACAATTTTGAATGAGGATGAGACCTTACCGATTGAAGAAGAAGATTTCTTCTTGGTTATTCCTATTTGTATTTATAAGTGTTACAAGTATTTATTTAATATGATTTATAGTCATCCAATAAGTATTTGGTTCACATCATACGAGTTATCATCATAAAATTTATTGCTATTATCTAAAAAAATATGTTGTCTGTTGTAAGAAATGTGTCATATTTAAAAGAACAATCTGAAGATAGTGTTGATGAATAATCATGTCATCATAAAATTAAGTCATTCAGGAGAATATTTTTCATCTAAAGCTACCATTTGAAGAAGATCTATCATCTAGATAAGAGCTACCATCTAGATAAAATCTATCATCTAGATAAGAGCTACCATCTAGAGTTGTCATCTAGAGAAGAGTTGTCACCTAGAGTTACCATCTAGAAAATAAATGTCATCTAGAGAAGAATTAGCATATCTAGAAGAGCTGCCATTTGGAGCTATCATATGAATATATTACCATATGATGAAATGGATCATCTAAATATTTTGGTGCTTTCACATAACTTGTCATCTAGAATAGTCATTAAGAGTTATCATTTAAAGAAGTGTTTTGTGAGGTGAAGTTTAATATTGCCATCCAAAAAAATATTGTCTAATATGAACTTTGATCCTCTTGTTTATTAATTTTCCATATAAAAATAAGGCCATCCAAAGATGCATAATTTTTATCTATTATAAAGTTATCATCTAATCAATGCATGTGGCATATCAAAGTTAACTTCCAATGAAGTGTCATCATATAAAAACATGTGTCGTGCATTAAAACATTAATACGATCCATTACATGTAAAATTTACATCATCCAAAAATGGAAAGGGGAAACCAAATTAAAGGCATGCAAGTTTGAACATCATTTGAGATGAGCATATGATGTCAAAGAGGAGCAAAAATTAGTCCCACATGCTTTGCGAGAAGACTCTTTGAAACCTTTAAAAACTATTTTTATTTTTAGTGTTATAAAATGCAAGTGACAAGATGGTGTTTTTGAATATTTTTATTACCCTAGAACACTAATAGAATATTCCAAGAATATTCTCTAAAGATTCAAGTTAGAGGGAAAAGAACTCAAACATTTGTACTTTATTTTTTCCAATGAGAGCCTACTATTTTTCATAGTTCAAGGTATTAATTGTTGTCTAAGTATAGTCATATATACCCATTGGAAATATTATTTTAATTCATTTAAATGGATGCATTAATTTATTGGTTTGTGAATATTTTTATGGCTATTCATACTCCAAAGATGTTTTGCCTCATTCTCAATTTTTGAAAGGTGAAAACTATTTTGCTTGAAAGTCAATGTTGAAGATTAACCTAGAGTTTAAAGATGTATGAGGAGTGGTATCTATCAATGTATAAAGACATGCTATTAATTGTGAAAAACAAACAAAGTTTAATAAATTTGATAAAAAATCTAGATCAAAAATAATATTTGGTATGGTTCATGAAGTCCAACCATACACTCATGATGTTGTAAACATGAAGTCTACATGGTATAAACTTAGTACAATGCTTTAGTCCAAGGACTGAAGTCAAATTCTACGTGTACAAAACCAATTGCATTGCTTAAGGATCAAGAGTAGAAAGAAGTTGGAAGGATTTATATGATGGTTGTTGAGTTTCAAGCCTTAGTACAAGCATTAGAAAAAATTGTTTGTGATGATATATTTATTCCATTAGTGTTGTGTGTACTACCAACCACACTTAAGGTTCTGGTAATAACTCTAAACATGAATAATCAAAGTCTCATTTTTGAGACTTGTGAATTTATTTTAGTAGATGAAAACAATTTAAGATATAAATATTATAAACATGTTTTCCTTATTCATTAAAAAGAAAGAATCTAATATAGTAAAATAAGGTAGTATACACCCAACATGCACCATAACAACAAAAATTCAAAGGGAAAAATAACAATAAAAACATTAAGGACAAAGAAATATCACATATTTAACCTATAAGAAACCAAGATACATTCTTCAGGAGTGTTGGTACATCAAGTTCTTACAAGTATCATCTAAGAAACAACCAAATAATTATCATGACATAGGAAAAAAAGTTCTCATTGGCAAAGGAGGAATGCATATCAATGCCAACATGGCAATGTCACTGAGGATTCTCATTATCAAAAAATGAATAAGGCCATGTCTATTAAGTACAATATCCTAATATTGTTTCAAATCAATCCTAGTATGGTACATTATTCTAGGAGCTTCAAAACAAATAATAGGCCAAAATAAATGGTTCATGAGCCTTGACCATTCCTCTTAACATGGGTAAGTTACACTTGGAGATATTTTGACCTACATCATTACTAGAATTAATGATATGTATTTACATATTGGATATCATACTTATCACTTGACTCAAGTTATTTACTTGTTTGGTCCCATGAAGAACTTAATTTCTATGAATCAATTGTTTGATTACATTTTATTTTTGGAATTTTTGACAATATATGTAAATAAACTATGTCTCATTTTAGAGAAATATTCAGGTTTGACAATCCTTTATCTTACTACTAGCATATGTAAGATGTTTATGCTTATGGTTGTAATGTGAGACAACCAATATTTGGTAGCAAAGGTATATGAAGCTACCTTGATATGGAACAAGTGATTAGACTAATCTTTGGCATTTTAAAATCACTCCTACATCATGACATGTTGCATATACTTCCATGTTTGATTAAGCCTAGTACCTTTGTATGATTTTTTTAGTCCAAAATAAATATTGATCCCCATTTGGCTCAAGAAGTTACTAAGCAAGAGATCCACTTGACATAGTGCATATCGATTTGTATAGTCTCATAGATGTGATTTTTAATGGCTATAGATAGTTTTAATTGTTCATTGATATTCATATATAATAGATGTGTGTGTATTTCTTGAAGGGTAAGGATGAAACTTTTCATTATTTACAATGATTCAAAGCTTGAGTGGAGAATATTTATGGTCATCCAATTTGTATACTCTACTCAAATCATGGGAAGTGCTCCAATAATAAATTTTCTACTTTAATTAAGCAACATGACATCAAACAATAGTGGACAAATGACTATAAACCTCAAAAAAAATAGATTTATTGAGAGATAATATTATACTATTCAAGAGATTATGTTATGCATGTTGAGTGATGCCAATTTGGAGCCAATATTTTAAGCATAAGAAGTTCATATAATGGTCTCTTTATTGAACTGTGCACCCACATTTCTGTTGAATGGTATCACACTTGAAGAGGTATGGGTGGGAAATAAACCTTCCCTATCATATATCCACATGTTTGGATGCACTTAAAACACATTTTAAAGTATAAGTAGATGAAGTTGGAGAAGAAAACCAAAATATGTATCTTCATTGGATAAGTAGTGACTTGAAGGGATATCGTCTCATGGAACTTGAAACTAAATTTTTTTATATCAATATAGATGTTGAATAATGAGTGTACATCTTATTCAAAGGCACATGTTTACAAAGCACCTATTTTTCTTTTTTAATTATGATGACTATGAAGCTTCTACAAGAGAAGATATTAATTTTTAAGAACATTATGTAGATGTTCCTAATGGATTTGATGACCTAGGACCATCCACTTCAAGTACAACTTGTATTTCCGAGTGGCATCTCAATATATTTCATGATGTAAATTTAGATCACGTTCCAACATATCTAGTTTTGGACTAAGAACTCAAAGTAGTATTTGAAATAAGTTCAATCTAACCCTTATGTGCATGGTAGTGTATACATATGACCATACAATTATTCACAAATAACTCATGCTGAAGGAGTCGAAGGATTCCATGAACATTAAGTATTGATGAAGAACAACATATAGTAACTTGTTTATCTTCCATCTAGAGAGAAACCCATTGGTTATAAGTGGGTTTTCAAGACCAAATACAATGATGATAGAAGCATTAAAAAATACAAAGTAATAGTTATAAAATAGTATGCACAAAAGGAAGAAATCAACTATGATGGAAATTTTGCATCAACAACAAAAATAAATACCATTAAGATCATTTTTATAATGGTTGCATAGTTTATATTGATGTTGCATCAATTGGATGTGAAGAGTTCATTTCTCAATGGTGATCTGATGAAGAAGTCTACATGATATATGTAGAGGGATTCATCATACCCAGTTAGAAGAAAATAGTATACAAGATCATCAACTTTCTCTATGGAATGAAGTAAGCAACTAGAGCTTTGTACATGAAGACCGATGAGCATCTCCCAAGATATGTATTCTAGTATAGTCCATATGTTCTAAACCTATATTTCAAGAGGTAAGAAATAAATATCATGATCATCATCATGTATGTTGATGAATTGATCATCAATAAGAGTTTGATGAAGTTGATTGAAGAGATAAAGAAAATTTTGAAGCATGTGTTTAACATGATTGGTGTTGGACTAATGCATTATTATATTGGCTTGGATGTATGGCAAACTGAGAACCATATATTCATGTTATAAATGAGGTATCCCAAGATATTGCTAAATAAATTTTAGATGATAGATTGTAAACCCATAGACACTCCCATGAAAGTAGGGTTGCAACTATTATGCTATGATCCATCTCCATAGGTGAATAGAAATATCTAGCACTAGTTGATTGAGAGTGTAATTTATCTAACATACACTAGACCAAGCATTAACTATGTTGTTATCTATATTTCTTAGTTCACACAAGAACCAAACATGTGTCATTGGAAAGAAGCCAAATGAGTACTAAGAATATTCAAATATTAGATAAAATCTAACAACCTTGTATTTTCATAGATATTTATTTTTCTATAGAGTATTCAAGGGATTAAAATGGACAATTGTTTCAATACAATTAAGAAGTAATTATGCATTTAATATTGCATATAGTTTCTAATAAAGAACTAGATGGTGGATTGTGTTGATTAATAGTAGCTGGAAAAATCAAAGAAGAAAGTGACATCCATCATTTCCCCACATGTTGATCAAGCATGAACTTTGAAATGGGCTAGGTTGTGCCTATATTATAAAGCCTATGGTAGGTATTTCTTGTAATAATATGCTAAGTTAATATAGTAAACTATAAATAGCGGAATTTATCTTAGTATGAGGGTCGACAATTTAAAATTTTATTTATTGTATATTATGTAATTATGCTTTGTAATTTTAATGAATCAACTTGCCATTTGACTTTTTCTAGCATTTTGTTGTTGAACTCTTACATATGTGGATTCTCTATAGGATCTAGATATTTTTGTAAATATTATTTGGTAGGTCTAGTAGTGATGCAGGAGCATCGAGTGGTGTAAGGGTAATCTTACATCATAAAAAATAAAAATTATATTTTCTCTTCCAGTTGTAGGTTTCTTTAGTTGTTTTGGAGTCGATGATGACACTTGGAAGGTGTAAGTCAGTCAGAAGTCCAAAAAGGCAAAAAATGATCACGTACTATTTTTAGTAAGTCAACCTAAATAGGCATGTATGGACTTGAAAATTTAACCCAAGGAGAAAAATTGAAAAATGTATCCGATGGTGAAAGAATCGCCCTAATATCCTAAACGTTTTGAGATATATTAAAGTTTTCATCCTAAAAAATCTTGCCAATAAAGTTTAAAAATAAAATTTCAAGACCTTAAAGGCCCAAAAAAAGGATGAAAGTTTAATGAAATGATCTTTAGATCATTTTTCCATTGTATATCTCTTCATAAGCTTTCCAACGATATATTATAATAGCCAATCGAACAACCGAGTCAAAATTTATGGCTCCGGGAAGCTATGCCACCAAAATTCAAATTTCAAATGAATATCTTCCTGGGTGGGAAAATGAAAATTCAAATTTCAATTGAATATCTTCTTGGGCGGGAAAATGAAAATTCAAATTTCATATAAATATCTTCCCAGGTAGGAAAATGAACGATGAAAAAGGGGGAGTTACATTTTTTAGAATATTTTATGGAAGTTATTAAAGGGGGAACAGAGATTTACTGAAGACAGTCCGGTATGACAGATAATGGCTCTAACTTGTAGATTTCCAGTAGATTTTCTTGCCTTATGGTCATAACATTGTAGTTTTTGATTTTGTATTTTCATTTCATTGAAGTAATATTAGATGTTGGGTTTCTTTTGAAATTTGTTGTGATATTGAGTATTTTTTAAGTGTTGAGTGGAGTCGCCCCTCACCAAGTAGACTATATATTAGGCCCAAGCTATTGGAATAGTATGTATGTTTAGTGTCCAGTTGTGTGGTTTTACTTTATTCTATAGAAGTTGTTTAGGGTGCTAAGAGCTATTAGAGTAGTGGAGAGCATGATCTTGGGCTCAATTCATATTCAATGATATTTTACCTAGTAATTGGTTTGTTAAGTCTTGTATGTAGTTTAGTTATAGTGTGTGTGTTACATTATACATGTCAATGTTGTTAGAAAAATATCATCTGCCTCTAATCCACAATTATCATCCCTAACCCTCCATTTTTTACTCTAATATTCCCCATATTATTATTTTTATTTTTATAGCAAGGAATCAACCTTCTTTGTGGGTTGTCTAAGGAGAGATCCTAAGCTATCTAAACTTAGCCCTACATTCAAACAATGCATTCCCATAAATTAGAAAAATCATAGACCAAGAGTATTTGACATGCCTAGTGGAACTAAATCTATTTGGTTTGTTTCTACCAATGCATTACTAGTGGGATAAAGCAGTTTGTTTCACTCACTTGAAGGACCCAATATTCTGGTGAAGTCTTGACCTTACAAGTAGATAATACATGTTCACTTGGAGATTACACTATCAAAGAAACCTAATATTGGTAAATTTTATAAATGAATGAATTTTAGGTATGACTTTATAAATTTTACATTAATGATATTGGAGGACAAGAAGTTCAAATAACCTATGCAGTTTGTTAAACTATCTAACTACAGAGCTTGTAGAAGACTAGGTAAATCCTACTCTCTAGTTAGATTTCCTTGCATTCAAAGTTATGTTCCATTGAAAGTATTGCTCTCTTGGTATAGATCCCTTGATGATAAAAATGTTACTTCATAGGCTTAACTTGTCAAAACATTCATCTTAGAATTCAACCAGGTAGAAAATTTGTTTTCATTTCTTACTCAATTTACCTCCATTTAGGGGCATCTACAAGAACATATCATTGATTCTAATATTATATTCAATAAAACATGGAAGTAGATTACTCAAGATATCATAACCTCCTATTCCCAAGAATATATATGTTACATCTAATCCTTTGATCTAGATCTAGGCCTCTAGATCTAGCTAGCTAGTGAGATGATATTCCTCAAGTATTACAAGTTGTATTTTTTATAGAATATGCACTCATCTTAGTTGGAAAGCTTCCTCCTTATATCACTATGTCATAATTTCTATAGTTGCATTCAAAATAGATTTTAACCACTATTATGCCATAATATTCTCCTGCTTTAGCACCTAAATCTCTTCTGAAGCTTGTTCCATCATCTCTCGCTCTTGCTAGCTCTAGAACCTAAATAAAATGCAAAATTATTAGAGGTAAGGGTAACATTTAACAATATGAACAAAAAATTCATTACACTAGAGAGGTATAATGTAGAGAATAGATATGAGGGCTATGAACTTAAGAGGTTTCTGTTTATCACTAAGGACCAATGAGCCTCTAACAGTAATACCACCAGATAAAAAAATGCTACATACAATGAATAAGAGGAGATGTTGTTTGCTTCCACTCCTCAAAAAATATATTGGTTCTTGGCTTGTAATAATCCTCACAACATAAACACATGTATGGTCTACTAGCACCAATCTTAGTTAGAAATAACAAATAAAATAAAAAGAGCAAAAAAGATATAGAAGCAAGTGATCAACATCTTATTGAATAAAAAATAAGTCATGGTCACCAAGTGACCTATGGAGAAAGATTCTATTCAGATCCTAATTAGATGTAAAAAAATATGCTACAAGTGAAACCATCAATGTTGCATCCATTCAATGTTCTTGCTTGACCTTATAGAGAACAAGCAAAAGAGCAGCCAAGGATGGAACCACCAAGGTCAAAATGAGTAAAGGAAAAATCCTTGTTGGAGGATCCTAAGTATAAAGTACTAAGAAAGTTAAGGTATCCCTTTGTGACCTAAATAAAAATTCCATAATATATTAAGCAACATCACAAAATTTTTGAAGAGATTTACCAAAAGGATTAGAAGTTGTCAAGAGTGATCGGATACCATAATGTTAAATAACTAAAGAAAATTTCTTCCAAAGCAAGCATGTATAATACATTGATAATCCCTAGTTAGATATATATGCATAGAGAAGTGATAAAAGACATCAATACCGAATATGATAAGTTTTCAAACCTAAATTTTACTTATGATCAACCAGTCCCTAGCATGGATAAGAACCAACCAAACATGTTCTACATATATTTACAAGTGGAGAGTTGGATAGTACCTAATTACATGATTAAATTAGGATAAGCCACAAGTATCATGCCAAAGATAACATGTGAAGCAATGGGAATGGAATACACTCGATTGAGCCCTAGATTTCTTTAGTTGTATGGTACCCCACCCAAATATTTGAGGTGGTAAAAAACATATTGATGGTGCTTCACAAGCTATCAAAGAAAATAATTATTCAATAAATGGTCATAGTGGATATTATAGCCAAGTTTGGTCTATGCCTATCTAGATAATTCATTTATAATATGGGAGGTTATATATCTAGACTATTCTCATATGGTCATCCTTTACAAATGCCAAAAGGTCAAGGTCTATTTGGAAAGGCCATCTCCCTTCCACATTGAAAAATTGAAGAAAGGGTTAACCTATAGGAGGATGATCCAGACTATGTTAAGGAGGTCAACTTGGGAGAAATTAAAAGGGAGGATGAACAATGCATTTGGAAAGTGGCTATAAAATACCAAAGAGAGGATAATTGTTAATATAAAGAAGTGATCAAAGACTTATAGATAGAGGATGCATTTTTCTTGGAGGACTTTATTGTTACAATTGAGGAGGGGAAAATTTTTTATGATGATGTAAGGAAAGGAAGTCAATACTCATTTACCAATCCAAAGCAAGAGTTTCATGAAATAAACAAAACTATAGGAGGAGCCCAAAATTAAGGATTTCAATGGCCTATGGTAGCAATAATATCTTGCTAGAAATTTTTCTAACAAGGATATTTGGTCACAAGACTTTCAAAATGGAAATACACTAGACTAGAATGGGGAAGAAGCTACGATGGGGAGGCATAAAAGGTTTGGAACCATAGAGCCTAGGATTTAGCAATGTACCTAAGGGTGTAAGTGCAATGCGTATGAGTGTCAAAATTTGCCAATACTAGTAAGTGGTTGTTATTCATGACATACTTTATATAGAACAAAAATGTGCTAGTTTGTATCATAAATGTACATAGAAAAGTGTTAAAAAATTGGCTCTTAGTTCACACCCATCACATCAAAAACTTGAAAGTAGGAGTTTGGGACACTTTAGGGGATGACATATGAAAAGTAGTTGGAAGAAGAAAATATTGCCAAATTTTGTGTAAATATGTGATAGGTAAATGAAGCTAATAAAATAAGAATTATTGGTTAAAATAGGAAACAAAGTAGTGCCAACACGAAAATATGCAATGCAAAATTTGCATGTGTGATTAGGGGAATTTGACATAAATATGAAATCTTAGAATCAATAGGATAACTAATCAGGTACAAACAAATAAGTTTTATTGATTTAGTTTCTTTAAAATATTTATTTTTCAAAAGCTTACTAGAAAAGATTGGGATAGGAAAATGCATTAATTAGATGAGTGATTGCAATGACCTTGTTTGTTAAGCAACCAATATAAGGAGGTTCCTTTTCCCATAATTACAAAATCATTGACCAAGGAATGCCCTACATAAGAGATATATCATTTTCCCTCCTTAGTGTTGAAAACTCTATTAGAATTTATGTCCAATAGATAAGGTCTTTTGCTTCACATCATACAAGCATAACCTTGACCAAAGAGAAGTATTTGGAGCTAAAGCAATGCTTAGAGTTGAATGATATGAAGGGAATAGAACCCCATTCAACCTATCAAGTAGCTAATGTCAAGGGATTTATTGATATTTTTGGTCAATAAGTTTATATATCATCTAGTTTTAGTTTCTTTTATTTAATTTTTTTTCTATTGCTTGACTCCATTACCCAATGAATAGAGCTATCCAGGTCCTGAATATTGCAAGAGAAAATCCTTGGGAGACACCAAAAATGTGGACACATAGATAGTTCCTATAATACTATTGGAATATCAATTTTTGTTAACACAAGGAAATTTTGATAGCCTCCATAAAAAAAATTGGCCAAAATCTCAAGGGAAACCTGATAGGCCCAAATTTAACAAAGGCAGAAAGGCCCAATTAGTCTAAATAATGGCCAAACAATTTTGAAGATAAGGATATAAAAAATACATAGTAGCCTAGCTAGTATTAATTGGAGGAATATGTGGCCATGTGTTTTAGTGGTTGGAGGCTCCAAAATCATAGTTACCTTATACATCTTCCTAAATTCTCAATGACTAGCAAGAGCATGTAGTAGATAAAAACAAACAAATAAGGCTTCTGACTAGGTCTCTTAAAAAGAAAACCATGTGTATCAAAAATAGGGGACACCTAGACACTTCTTAGGAATCCAAGGCTGGGTAGTTATAGGAAAGTGACAACCAATCTCTTGGAACCTGTAATAGCATCATGCATCATTAATCATAAGTAGAGATCCTTTCAAATTTGATAGTTGGCACAACAACAATGCATAATAAGAGAAGTTATGCATGATTAGGTGGCACAAATATACCAAAACAATGTGGTGGCTATAGATGGTGGATCATTTCAATCAATAGTATTTTTGATAATTAGAGAAAAAAGTGATATCCACTCCTTCCTTAGATGGTAACCAAGCATGAAATCTAAACTAGGCTAATTTGTGTCTATATTGTTGGGTGTATGACATCATTAGCTAGGCTAGTATAGTAATCTATAAATAGTAGAATTTACTTTAGTATTAGGGTTAGTAATTTGAGTGTTTACCTATTGTATATTATGTAATTATGTTCTACAATTTTAATGAATCAACTTGTCATTTGACCTTTGCTAGCATTGTGTTGTTGAATTGTTATGTATTTGGATGCTTTGTAGGCCCTAGATATTTTTGTAAAAGCTCTTTGGGAGGTCTAGTAGACTATTTTTTAGGCCCAAGCTATTGGAATATTAGGGATGCTTAGTGTTTTATTATGTGGTTCTTATTTATTTTGTAAAATTTTCTTAGGGTGTTAAGAGCTATTGGAGTAGTGGAGGGCATAATCTTGGACTCAATTCATATTCAATGATACTTTACCTAGTAACTAGTCTATTATGTTTTGTATGTAGTTTAGTTTTAGTGTGTGTTACATGATATATGACAATGATTTTAACAAAATTTTGCCCACCTCTAATACATAATTCTTATCCCTAACCTTACATTTCTTACTCAAATATTCCCCATATTTTTATTTTTATTTTATAAAAAGGAATTGGCCTTCTCAAATATTGGTCTTGTGGTAAAATGATGCACTTCCATCCATTAGCAATATTGTAGACCAAGTGATTCCACAGAGTGTAACTTTGAAGTTGTATATTCAAATAATTATTACAATGAGGGCCCTAGACCCCTATTTATAGTAAAATTTTACCCCTAAGTTACTTAGGGTAAGAAATAATTACTCCTAGTAAAAGTAAAGATTTAGGGTAACTTTGGCAAAATGTTATACCTCCAAATTTTGCATACTTCCAATCATACCTCTAATAGGCTTAGAAGGCTTCCAAAATGACTTCATGCATCACTACATACCAAAGTGTTGCTTTCTAAAAGATTTGTCATATTATTTATGCCTTAATTCTACTCCTATAATTTTTCAAATAATTTGCACTTACCTAACAAAAACATTGCTCATATTTTACAAGTGAATCACTTGAATTTAAAGGAATATCATCCAATTTTATTGATAAAATAATTCCCTCAAAACAATAAGTCCTCTTTATCAATAAAATCAGTCTTTGAAGATAATTGGGTGGTTTTTACAAGCAGAATGGTCCTTATCCACAATCAAATTTTAAGTAATTTAGGATATTTTTCCACCTTATCTCTATTGCTACATTCTCCTTTAAAATTAGTATCAAGGTATTATATTTGTGGCAAATTCATGGGATGCTAATCTCGATTGGTGTAAAATCCTAGACCCTACCTTTATCTTTGGCTACAAAGTTTACAAAATTGGGGCCAATGTTACAAAATTGCATTACGGTTTTATGTGGAATTTTAGCTTCAAATCAGTAGGGAGATATATTTTTATGAAACCCTAGTTTGCATTGGGGCATGATATATATTCTCATAAAACCCTAGTTTGCATTAGGGCATCAACTATGGAACTACAAAAGTTTTTGGAGGAAATGATATTGATGTGAGAGAGTGGTTGAAAATAGTAAAATCTCAACATGGTGAAATCATGTTACGCTATTGCTTCCAAATTATTTTTTGGGGGAAGTTTTACAATGGGTAGAAAGCTTTATTAGGGATAATCCCTTGTGCACTTGGAGAAAAATAGAACCAACATTCTTGAGTAAATGGGAACCTATTCAATTATAAATAATTATGTTTGTAAGAGAGATATTGAGGGAAGGAATAAAAATATACATAGCTTGATGGATGTCATCAAAGACCTTGAAAATGAACTATAGGGAATTCAAAATGAGTGAAATGAAAAAAAAAAAGGAGAATGGGAAGTTTTCAAGAAATAAAATGAAGACTATGAAAAAGAAATAAAATTACTCAAGGAGAAAGAGAAATATGTTAAGGAAGATAGTGAGAAGTATGAAGCCACATCTTTGAATTTTTAAAAGCAAGAGAAGAATCAAAAGGGTTTAAATTCATTTAAAAGTTCTATTTTATAGGTTCATGGAAGCATTCAAAAGGAATATGTTATTATTTCCATTGATCCTAGTAGGAGATATAATTTTATTACTATTGCTTTGGCTAAGAGGTTGCAGATTCAAGCAACAAAAAAAAAAGGACATACATCTTGAGGGTGACAATGTCAAGATTTTTGAGTATTTGAAGATCACCATGGATAACATTGTTTTACATTTATATTTTTATTCTATTGATATGGATGATGAGGATATTGTTTTTGGTTATCCTTGGTTAGATTATTTGGGTATTTTTAACATCAATGTGCAAAATAAGTTTATGAAGTTATGGTACAAGAAAAAGAAGATAACATTAAAAAATATTTCTCATCCTAAGGAGCAAAGATCCAAGGAAAATCAAGAAGTGGTTGCAGAGAAAAAAATTTAAGAACAAATAGAAGAACCTGAAATAGAATCCAAGATATCAATAGTAGAAATAGAGTGCATATAAGAAGCAATAGCAATTGATCCCATGGAAATAATAGTAGCAAAGTGCAAGGAAGCTTTGATAGAAGAGCACACCAAACAAAGTAAACATGAAATAACAATGTGTAGAATAATTCAAAACAATGGAGCAAAATGTTGAGGAGTCAAAGAAAGTAGAACATAAAGTTAAGATTGGACCATATCACCATCCACACCACCATAAGAGACAACAATATTGGAGGTATGGCTCAAGGTAGCAATATTATGGTTCTACATGGAATCATAAGGGCACCAAGTATGGTAGTGTTTGGTAGAGAAAGCATAGTGATCCTAGTTTTTAGAGTGGTTCATCAACATAAAGGAATAAGTGGACCCATCATTCAAATTATCAAAATACAAAAATAAAAACATGGAGCCAAAAAATCAAATTTGGATACTCAAGTTGAAAAATGGCATACCAACATCAATGTGTTTCACTAGGATGGATGAATGATCAAGATTGGTACAAGTTGCTAACATTGCTTAGAAAATCATATTATCTTGTTTCTTCATATGTTTCAAGGACAAAATATTTGTAAGGAGGATGGCATGTTAGGGTACCTAGGAATAGATATTTTGGGATATATTATTATATTGCATAAGGGTTGGCAAAGGCCACACCTAAGGTTGATTGTATTATAATATTATATTATATTATATTATATTATAATATTAGTAGTAGGCTCCCCAAAGTAGAATTAGAATATGGGTATATAAATAAGAGATATTTGTCATTGTAATCATCATCGAGATGAATCATATATAATCATCTTTACCCATGAAGTGGCCTATGGGACTTCGCCCTCCTTAAGTGGCACTCTCATCTTGGGATATCTTATGGAGTTATTATTTCCTTTAGGATTATTATTGGTGTTTTCCTACCTTAAGGGTATTACCTATATATCTCATTTGTGGATTGTTATTTTGGATAATTATTTGTGGATGAATGATTTGATAGTTTTGCATATTGGTGAGTGATTTATGTTAATGATAATAAAGTTTCATAATAAATTGTCAAAAAAATTTGGTTTTTCTTCAATTATCTATGATGGTAGTAACCCAAAAAAGTTTTGTCACTTCTTATCATCTACTAACTACACTAATTTTAGGTCTTCTACCTCCCCCATCACGCCCTCAAAAGGATTTTTTGATAATTATTCTTGATTTACAACTAGCTCCTATAGATTGGCATAATTTTTTTTGCATATCATACTTTTTAGTTACATTCCTTGGTTGGATTGGTCCTTCTTACTCTATTATAGTGCTTATGACATTATCAGCAAAAATATATTTTTATTCATCAAATATGTCAAACATCCCAACAAAAATTAACTATCAAATATGCTAGACATCCTAACAATTATCGCTTTTCTACACTTAAGTTTTTAAGGATTTTAGATCATTCTTATAGGTCTAGAGGTTCCTATGGACATTTGGAATTCTTCTTAGATTCTTAATCAAGTATTTGAAATCTATACTTTATTATCATATCGACACTATGATCATCATTTTTTTTTAATAGCTCTATAGAATGGGAAAACATAGATTACACTCAATTCATATGACTTAAGGATGTCTTGGTGGTGGTATATTTATATGATGACTATAGAAATATTTAACTTGCTTATAAAATACTTAACATACAAACACCAAATTCTTGTTAATTTTTTGTATAAAAGAATGGAGACTAACTTTATATGCATCAAAATTATTGATGTAAGTTAAAATTGCATCTAGAATTATAATCACCATCCTAGTTGGATAGAGAGGTCAAGCATAATGACCTGTGCAACATGAAGTGGGGATAATACACTCATTTGTAAATTCATAGGAGAATGCTTCATCGTAGGGAGGGATAAATACATGTTATGATGTACAAATATAGATGGGTATTATAAATATAGCAATTGCATTACTTAAGTGTAATTTAATCAATGCACTAAAATCTCGAACTAGTTGCAAATTTATAGACACAAGTTCTTTGGAAAATTTTCCATGTATAAATAAAGCATTACTAGTTTTTGTTGGAAATTTTGAGTCCCTAAGTCAAAGTTGTCATTGATGTCACCAGATGAAGTCATCATTAATAATCAAGGATTTCAGCAAGAAACAAAGGGGATAAAAATGGTTATTTGATATCTAGGAAGAAGGCCAAAGATCAAGTGAATCAGTGCAAAAGTTAAGAGTTCAAAAGGAGATATAATATTTATTTTTATAAATTATTTAAATTCAGTGAGAATTTAAATTTTATAAATAAATATTATTTACGACATGGAATACAGTGAGAAGGAGATATTTTATCAAAGGTATAATATTATAATAATGGGTTTTATAATATTAAAGGTGATATGGTGAAAACCCAAATAAAATATTTATAATTCTTATTATAATATTTTATAATGCAAAAGATGGTTTTATAAATTCTAAATATATTTTATAAACCCAAAGGTTGGGTTTAAGACAAAAGGCATTCGAAGCCTTTATAATCTCCATCGACGTCATGGAAAATAACATGGAGAGCATCGACATCTTCAAAACAATGGAGGAAGCATATAAATACAAATGCCCAAAGTTCAATTAATTATCCTTGCTCAAAAATTAAAAATATTGCATGCGAAGAAAAGAGCTCGTGAGTTTTTGTGAAAGTCATGACAGAGAAGCGTTTAATGGAGGAAGCTTTAATCCTCTAATTTGCATAGGAAAACGTAGCCTAGTGGTATTTTTGGAAGCATGAAAGCGCTGGCTTGCAAGAGGGTTTGCGTTCGAATCTCGGTGGGTGCATCGTGAGTTGTGTTGGTTAAAGCACCCAAGGCACATGTTATTTTTCCCAAAGCAGAAGGTGTGAGGAGATTAAGAAACACGTGGTACTTCGTTAATATAAGATGAACGTTTGGCTCGTGCGAAGACTTTGGCCATGACTAAGGCTCACATTGGGGGCAACTTTGAGGGTGTGATTCCCTTCGAAGATGAGGTAATATTTTTTGTTTTGATTTTAATTAATTACCTAAGCTGGAGGTATAAGGTTGTTAATTGGTTTGTGTTTGGAAAGGTTGCTTTGTAGTAAAGTTGTGGTAGTTGAGAATTATCATTAGGATTTATAAGGAGATTTATGTTCTTAACTTTTAATAAAGTCTTAAATTGCTATAGTAGTATATTGGAGGATTAAGACTTTGTGGGTATTGTGTTATTTTGAATTAAGGGTTTTTTGTGATTATTGTGACGGTGTATTTTATTAATCAAGTTGGAGTGATAAGGTGTAAATTTGATATTATTTTTGTGTTATGTTTTGTTGAGAAAATTATCCTCTAACCCTTATTGGCATTGGCAAAGAAGTAATTGTGAGTGTGGCAGATTTGTGAGATCGTCTACTTGTGAAGAAAAAAGGTATGGGCAAATTCTTCTTTGGTTGAGTTGGTTGAATGGCTTACTAGAAAATAAATTTTGGAGTGAAAAGGATTTGATTAGGGTTTCCTTTTCGAAAGTGTTTGAGTTAATGCTTCAAGGTTTTATGAAATTAAGAGTTGTGATTAAAACCTTGTTTTATAAACATTGTTGTTGAAACCATTGGTTGTGTGAAGAACTTGAGTTAGGGTTTGAAAATATCATGAGTATCATTGTTATGTGAATAATTTTTATAAGCATGGTTGTTGAAGTGAGTTGTAATGCAAAGAACTTGAACTAGGCTTTGAAAATATCATGAGTATCATTGTTATGTGAGATTTGTTGTTGAGCATTGTTGGAAACATTTTGAGTTGGATGATACATGCTTGGACTAGGGTTTGTGAGCAAGAGTTGTTTCTTGAGTGATTGGTTGAGTAATTTGATTGAGCCTAGTCAAGTGGATGTATGAAGTGATTATTCAAGTTCCATAAAACAAACTATTCTATATTCTGGTTTGAGTTGTGAGAATAAAAACATATTGAGTCTCTAACAATTCTCTTTATGCTTCTATGAGATTGAGTTGAGAAAGTGATTGAGTTTTGAGTATAGAACATATTGAGTCTCTAAAAATTCTCTTTATGCTTCTATGAGATTGATTTGAGTTGATAAAGTGATTGAGCTTTGAGTGTAGAATATATTGAGTCTCTAACAATTCTCTTTATGTTTCTATGAGATTGGACAAGTTTTGTGTGGACTTATTAAGCAGATTTGAGGTAAGTCTTTGAGAAGACTTGTGGATTGATTTTGTGTGAGATTTTTGTGGAAGCTTACAATACAGATTTGGTTAAGTCCTAGAGAGGACTTATTGAGTAGATTTGGACAAGTTCTATGTGATCTTGTTGAGCATATTTGAGTAGGTTCTGAGTGGACCTATTGAGCATATTTGAGCAGGTTCTGAGTGGACCTGTTGAGCAGATTTGAGTAGGTTTTGAGTGGACCTATTGAGCAGATTTGTGCTAGACCAACTGGACTATGTTTAATGCAGATTTGAGTGGACTTGTGCTAGATTGACTGGATTGTGTTTAGTACAAGAGTTGAGTAGATTTGTGCTATACCGAATGAACTATGTTTAGTGCAAATTTGAGTGAGCTTGTTGAGAAAACTTGTGCTAGACCAATTGGACTATATTTAATACAAAAATTGAGAAGAGCTATGCTATACCGATTAGACTGTGTTTAGTACAAAATTGAGATAGATCTTTGGAGGTGACAGATCATAGAAGACAATAGTCTCTAGTGGATAGAGATCCATCAAGCCATGGTAGTGAGGATAGGTCTTTTGAGTGGGGACAAGAGTCTTCAGTGGAGAGAGATCCACAAGCCAATGTAGTGGAGGCAGTAGTCTTCTAGAGGATCACCAACAAGAGAAGAGGAGAAGGAGTTCTCCTGTGGATAGAGATCCACAAACCAGATTTAGGGGATCAACATCTCCTTTGGATAGAGGTCCATAAAAATTATAATTGGGAAGGATTCCCAAGAGATTGATTGAGAAAATTTAGTGAAAGATTTTCTCCGTGGAAGTAGCCATATTTGGGTGAACCACGTTAAATTGGTGTCTCTATTGTGTATGGTGTTTTATGCATTGCTTTGATTACTACTATTGATACTTCTATCTATACACTACATAATATTGATTTGAAAATAAAAGTAAAAAGTGCTCTTATATTGTTCACCCCCCCTCTCAATATAAGCTTGTGTTCTTCGGTTTTGCATTGATTATCTCTATCTGATTGAATCAATTCTATGTATTTATCCTTTTGTCAAGGGTTAAATATTCATGTATGAAGTTAGCATAGGGATATTCAATAGAATACCACTTGGTCAGGCATCAAAGCATTCTAGGTTTATAATCCATCTAGAATTAATAGAAAATAGTAGAAAAACTCTTTTTAGAGTCTATTTTATGTTGTTATAATATTTAAACCCTTTGATTTGTAAGCTTACTATAGTGGTAAGTGCTTTGGGCTCTCTATTATAGATTCAAGATTCAAACCCCACTCAATATGAGTGGATAATTACCCCTCATAAAAACCTATGTAAACTCATAAAAATTTTGTAAGCTTATTACAATGGTAAGCTCTTTGGCCTCTCTTTGAGAGGTCCAAGGTTCAAACCCCACTTAGTATGAGGGGACTGATATTCATCATAAAAACCTGTGTAAACTCATTGAAAAAATATTTAAACCCTTTGTACTATTCTCAAATTATATTATTATTTTGTTAAATGAGGTGATATGTTGTATAATGAACTGCTATGGCATTAATAAATTGTGATGACTTTTGATATGATTTTTGATATGATTTTTAATATTGTGCCTATACTTATAAAAATAAATCATGTTGTAATATATATTGTACTCTAATATAAGAAATATTGATAACTAAATAAATAGTCTACACCTTCATGGGAAAAAATTACATAAAATTATAACAATGGAATTTGGCATTAGTCAAGATTAGACCTTTGAATGAAAACATATGTAAATTGTGCATCTAAAGAAAATTGAGTGTAAAAGATCATGATCTCAATACTTATAAATATTTTATGGTTGTTTTGAATTTGAATATTTTTGTCTATAGTTCTTAGCATTTAGGAGTTAGTCATGGTTTAAATATAGTCTATGAGAAAATATATTTGCTTTCTTCATAAGAATGTATGAGTGTTGTTTATCATATTGATAGAAATTTAAGTAAAGTGGTAGTGGATTAGTGAAAAGGATAGTTAGATTTTGAAATATACCAATATATATATATATATATTTCATACTAGATTGTAAATGCTTGTCAATATTTCCTGTAGTGTTCATGTTGCTACCATTAGAATATCATGCAAAACAATATGAAATCATATCTATTCTTTGAAGTAGTAGATAGAAATTATATTTCTTTTGTAAACATAAAACTATTTAATATTATTAATACTTAGAAAATAATGATTGAACTAACATAAATTTAGTAAACCTTGATTACTTTCTTCATAAATAAAACACATAATGCATGAAAGTATAATTAAATTCTAAGAGGTAAATAGTTGTACATGGAAGGAGAAAATTGAGTAACTCACTAGTCATAATTAAGGATATAAATGGGAGTGTTGAAGAATCTAAAGAATACTCACTAGTCCTAAATGAGACATCGAAAGTAAATAAAACTAATTCCATTTCATTAATGGAACATATAAGGATATGGAATTCACTACTTCAAAGGTTCTCATCATTTATCCTAGTCATTCCAAGATATGGATAGTAGGAAATGAAATTTATAGATTCTATAATCATGGAATCCACCAAGCCACTATTCTTACAAAAGGATATAGAATGTTTGGAATGATCGATGGCATAGGAGAGAGTTAGAGTCTTAACTTACTAGCTTGTTGGATAATGAACATAGTATTTACTATCTCATCAATTCTAATAGGGACGTGGAAGTGAGAAATAAAATTGACATGCTATGTAAATAGAAGTGTGGGATTGGTAGTACTTTCCCTATTATAGAATAATTGTCAAGCATGGAATAATTCATAATTAGAAAAAAATTAAAGTGCTTGGTATTGAAATTAAAATAGGATATAATGTTACCTTAAATAGTTTTTAAAAGAAATGTTTTTTATTTATTAATTTTAGAATCTTAAGAAAATGATTTGTTACATATGGATTTAAATACCAATAAAAATTTAGGGCCTAATAGGTTCACTAACACAAAATTGCATTATTGTTTATTAGAAAAATAACTAAAATAGATCCTTACTAGAACTAGCAAGAGCACTTATAAAATAAATCAACTCCTAATACTAATTAATGAGATGCAATAAAGGATATCCACATTGGAAAACAAGGGAGAGTGTAGTTTATAGAGGGAAGAAAATTATTATTTGTGCGCCTATGTGGATCAGGATGATAGAAGGGATAAATTGGGATTCATACAACTAGAAGGCTAAGATAAATACCATGAGTCTAAAAAAGGTTAGATTGAGATAAAATTATCTAAGGATATAAAGAAGATCACTCCACCAAATTTTTATGGAAAAACCATTGGTTATGAGACTAAATCTTGTCACATTAATATGGCCTAGTGATTTGAGCTATAAAATTTTGTAGACAAAACCAAGGCTATTTGGAATCATAGAAGTTAACTAGACAAGTAGCATCTTGGTGGGATAACCTAAAGGCTAAGTTAGGTATACAAGTAGAAAGTATCACCTAGGACAATTTAATTACTTTATTTAGAGAGTGGTGATTACCCTAGTTGCACTTTGATCAAAATATAATAGAATTATAACATCCAAGGCATGGGAATTTAATAGTGATTCAATATTGGAAAACTTTGATAAAGCTTATAAAATGTGTTTCATAGCTCTAGTAGGATGAGAAATTAGGAATAATTTTTTTGTTATGGGATTAAACCCATAGATAAGTGTTTTTGTGGACCTAAATATCCCTTTAACCATAAAATAATTCTTTGAGAAGGCCATTAATCAAGATAGAAGATATAATAATTTTATGCTTGTCATAAAGAATTGAAGGAAAATCATAAAATAGTTTAGTAGTATCCTACTATATCTTTAATGAAAATGTTTCTAGAATGTTAACCATACCATAATAAAAATGAAAGGTGGAAAATAAAAATTTAAAAATCCAATATCAAAATCAATAGTTATCTCATCATAAAAGACTACAAGAATATACAAATGATAGAGACAATGGAAGAAAGAGACTTTTTTAACTAGGTAATTATTTGGACTTCTGATTAAGGCTTTATGTCCCCAATCTAAGTTTGATAAAGGTTGGATAATATTTACAACTACTTCTCCCAACCTTCAAATCTAGTCCAACTCCTTGTTGTCCTTATATAAAACCTCTACACTAATATAAACTATTTGCATAAAATTAAGTTTTGGAAAGGGAAAATGCATGGAAATTAAAATGTAGAAACAAAATTATTCAAAATTTTAGAATATGAGAAATTTAAAGTAAATACTTCTACTCTATAGAAAATAGAGTGTGTGATCAATTAATAAATGAGGAGTCATATACCATCAATGTCCACCCATTTATTTGATTATAAAATTAATAATAGGATGGCAATATGGGATAGAAATACCATGCCATAACTGCCATGTAGTTAGTAAACTAGGAGGGCAATGCCACTAATGGAATTCCTAAGGACTTGCTATTTTTTTACAATTTCATGAGTACAAAGCATAATATGAGTTTCATAGGATGTAGCTCTAAATTATCATATTAAAAAATATTATTACAATGAGGAACACAGATCCTTATTTATAGAAAAAGTTCATTTCTAAGTTACTCAGGGTGAGAAATAACTACTACTAGTAAAAGTAAATATTTGGGTAACTTTGGTAAAATGTTTTACCTCCAAATAATAGATGCCTCCAATAATACCTCTAAAAGGATTAGAAGACCTCCAAAATAACTTAATACACCACTATGTGCCAAAGTGTCACTTTCCAAAAATATTTCCCTTCAAATCTATGCCTTAATTCTATTCCCACAACTATTCAAGTGATTTTCTTTGGGGTGGAAAGTAAATCACTTACATTTTATAAGTGAATTACTCGTAATTTATAGGAATATCATCAAATTTTATTAAACAAAACACTCCATTGATCCAATCAATCATATTTAGAAAGAAAATCAATATTTGGATCTCATTGTATTTTTCTAGCAAGTAGATTGGTCCCTATGCACACTTAATAAAATTTTGAGAAATTTGGGTTGTTTTGACACCTTATCTCTACTACTACTTTCTCCTTTGAAAATGAAAAAAAATACAAATCTAGGTACTATATTAGTGGTAACTTTATGGGATTCCAAGCTTGATTGGTGTAGCTCAATCTTCCTAGGTATAGAATGTGCACCATAGATCGAGGTCAAGATTGAATGACTCAAGATTGCTTCTAAGTCAATCTTTGGAAAATATCAATTCCTTATATTAATACTATTGTATAAAGATAAAATATAGAAAAAGAGACAAGCTTGAGAGTGAGGTGAGGTTAGAGATGATGATTAAATACAACCAGGGTTCAACTAACAAGACTTCTTTTAGTTGAATGAGCATAGGCCATCTACTACAAGCAATACATAATAAACCATTCAATTAAAGTTGTGCAAAAATACATGAAACTCAATTATTACAAAATTCAACATTCTACGAACTCTAGTAGAAATAATACAAACAACTTCAAGCCTAATAAAATACTTGAACTATTAATTAAAATAATCCAAACAACTTTAAGCCTAGAAAAAATTACTTCCACTAAAGCATGAACAATTCTTCACCTCCAATTGAGGGAGTTAAAATAACTCTTGCTTATATTAGAATAGCATAAATGTACAACTTATAATAGGAAAATACTAAAATATATAACCCTTTACAATGAGGGGTATTCCCTTATTTATATCTTTCATTGAGCGAAAATTAAGCTAACAAATGTGTACAATCATGAGTAAAAATTGCCTTGCACAATCATGGATGAGCTAGCACCACTCGACATATTCAACACAATTAGCATGTCCTCTATTAGATTGTTATAATTTGCAAGATAATCAAATATGCTTTACTAGAGTGGATGTCACTTTTTTACTCTCACAATTGCCTTGTTGGTTTAACTACTTTGATTTGGGGAGTTGGACACCTTTTATTTTGAGGTATTTCAATCTAGGATGCTGCTACTATTTTCACTAATTTCTACACTAATTTTGTAGGTATGCCAAAAATTTTAGATGTTGATGTCGCCTTTCTTGTAGAGAATATTTTTTCAAGATTTCACTTCCTTTGACTCACTTTCTAGAAATATTTTTGTGCTCTTTATAGGATTTATTATTAGGTCAGAACCTTTTAGGGTCATACTAGTGTCATCACTTAGAAATTTCTAACTCACTATCTTTTTGGAATAAATATCTCCACTACACTAGGCTAGAGATTTAGAGCATTCCTAATGATGTCATTATGAAAAAAAATTGATTTGCATCCTTTGTAGGTTTAGCACCAAGCTATTCTAGATAAAAGCTTTTGGATTAAATGAATGAGAACCTTTTGAGCATTTTAAATCTTGGTATTGTTTCCTTAGGATCTAGATGAAATAATTTTAAAAAATGATGAGTTTGAAAATAGAATAATAATATGGGAAGCTTCTTTATAGATCTCTTTCCATGAAATTCCATCATAACCTTCAAAATTTTAAATTGATCAACAAGCTTAGGTGATTTGCAAAGGTTCCACAATTTGAAATCTCTAGGATGATTTTGTTTTTGTAAATTGCCAAGTATTAAGCTCCTCTTTATGGAAATATAGAAGTTTATCTTCTTGAGTCCTTAACCAACACTTCAAGCTCCTTATTTTCTTCCATTTTTCATGGGTTATATTCTTTGAGATCCCTTGCTAGTGTTGTTTCACAACTACATTGGTGAATATTTCATAGTTGGATACATACTAGAAACCCAATTAGGTGAGGAAGATAGTTTGGTTCAAGAACTCATCCTTCTAGGCAATAGATGAATCCACAACCATTGTATGGGTCAAAACCCTACCAAAGTTAGAGACCTTTTAGCCACCACTAGAAAGACTCTGAGATTCCTATTAATGACAAGGTCTAGCTTAGCTACCACTAGAAAGGCTATTGGATATTATTTGTTCTATCTAATTGGTCAGCATAACCTCATGATGTAGGGAGTTTAATATTTCATTATAGCTTTCAAAAAATACCATCTCGTATTAGCATATTTGACATTTATTTAGCATTGGCTACTTGATATATAAAAGTGGCTTGAGGTCCTCTGATCTTGTTTCTCTTAAAAATCAATATTGGATGGTGGTTTTGCTCAAAAGTATCCTCTTTAGTAAGATTTTCTTGATGTAGTGAAATTTTAATATAGTTTAGTGACTCACAAGGATCCTCTACTTGTAAGATACAAGAAACCCAAAAATAAGGGCTTTATCTATTGGGCATAGAGTCTATGAAGGTAAATCCTAAGAATTTTTTAGGCTTAAATGGATGGGAGGACATTTTTCTTGAAGTTTAGTTTCACTCAAGTGTTCATTATCAAGAGGGAGGCTCTCTTTTTATAGGCCTCTTCCACTGGGGAAGTTATTGAATTCAATCATATATTTGGTTCTTATTTTTTAGCTAGCCAATATGGAAGGACTCCTATGTAACTGAATCAACAAAGATGTCATAGTCTTCCATTTCACCTTGTGTTTAGTTATTACAGTTGTCTCTTCATCAATCCAATAGTTCTTGAGAAGTGGGTGATAATATAGAGGATGCTTTTCCTTAGCTATTTTGCTAAAATTTGCATCCCCTAATTTGTGTGCACTTCATTATTTGTTTGAGCCTTACTTCAAACGTGCATGTAAACCACCCAATATTAAATCATACACTTTCCCAATAGTTTGATTCATGTGAGTGCCTTGATGTTTTTTCTACTTTAGTAGTGTTATTCTTCATATCCAATAGTCATCTAACAACCTAGATTTTATTAAAAAAGTAGTTTTATTTTAAATATCACTTATTTATAATATGGTGTAAATATTGACATGGTTTTTTGTGCTAGATGTTTCAAAAAAAAATTTGCTCATTCACCAAAATTGGCAATGTCTAGTGATCCAAAATTTTGATGCTCCCATATGTCCTTTTTTTGGAATACTTGATTTATGATATACATAATATTGTAGCTATCTGATTCAAATATGCAATAATATCCCCTTTTGATGCCAATTACTACATTAAAATCACTTAGCAAGAACTCATATTCCATTGGCATCTCTTTAGTCAGCTTGTTTAGATATTCTAGATCTTCCTCAAATAGATTGAAATATTATTATTATAACCTTTCTATGTGGTATGGTCTTGGCTTATCCACATAGATCCTAACCTTCCTTCCCTTATGGGAGATCACAATATGTATTTAATCCTAATATAAGTATCATTCAATCTTAGTTGTGAATTATATTGATAAACATAGCCCAAAGAGAGGAGGGACATCAACCACTATGACCTATTGGATCATAGTAACTTCCAAACTATTTTGTAACAACATAGTTATGTCTTTGACTACTCCAACCATCCAAACTAGAGTTCCATCCAACTACAACATGTCAAAACTAATCTAGGTGTATTCCATGTCCATTGCATCATAAACAACTTTAGGCATGACTATTGTGGTAGCTCTAGAGTCCACCATGCAATTTTGTATAATCCATACTTCCATGAGAAAATACATATAGAAGGGAAGAGGCTTATTATTTCCCAGCCTTGGGGTCTACTAATCTTGAGCTAGGTTTAGATTTGGGTAACCAAATCCACTTAGGGATGTGTTTTTAAAGTTGCTCTTAGCATATTGATTTGTCTAAGATTTAGCAATGTCTCATACATGCTCATCCTTGAGGGAGTCTTCTTAAGCTCTTCTACAATATTGTATCCATAGGCTTCTGGTAGCTTTTCTTCCTTTTGGATTTCCTCCTCAAACCTATTTTGGTACTACTATCTAACTTATTGCCTTTACCTTTTGGTAACTAAAGAGAAATGTAGATTTCTCAATACTTGTTCTCTATTGTCTTCTTGATTAGCCTTGGGTACTTCTAGCTTTGGATTCTCCTCATGTTATTCCTTGATTTTATCCTTCTATAACTAAGTTGAATTCTTCAAACTATCAATTTTTTAGGGATATAATCGGAGAGATTTCATTATGAATCTTTTCAATATGTGACATGTTTCAAAGCTTGCAAGCTATTTAGCTAAGAACTTTTGATCTGGATCCATAAGCATGCCCACTAGCCCTTTTGATTCTCTTTCTACTTTCTAAGTTGTAGTCAACTAGCATTAATTCTAATAGACCATACAAGTATCAACATTATGGGGATCATTGCAAGACAAACATCAATAATATTCTTGGGTTATAGATATCTCTCTTTCCTAGATTCTAGCCAAAATATTTTTCTTCCAAAATACATTGTTGGTTGAATTACCCTAGTATTTTGGGACATAGGGGTATATTCTCTACTGATGTCCTTAAAATATCCTTATGGCATTTTTTCATACCATCAAAGTGATATTGTTTTTTAGATTCTTAATAACTACTTTTTAGCTCCTACATCTTTTTTGATTCTTTTGGTTCTAGAGTAGGAAGATATTGCATGGTGATAACTACAAATAGGTTGAGGATACTTCCCGAGTTCAAATAAAGTAACTAGTGAAGTGGTTAAGGGAGCCAAATGCAAAGTTTATTGCTTATTCTAAGGAATTTTTGAAAAGTATGGAATAACCACCTTTGGAGGGAGCAACTGAATGAGATGAGAGTATTATTTTATACCATAGCAAATTGAAATATTTGAGGAAATCTCATCTTACTTGACTACAAAATCTACAAGTTTAAATCTAGAATGAAAGGTCATAGGTAGTAGATGTAAGTTTGGGCTTGAGAAGGTCTCACCTCTTTAGGGATTCTCCTTCATGTCTTATTGAACTAGATGTTTAGATATATGATGAGGATGCCCTTTTGTGGAAGTAAATTCCATGAGAAGTGAAAAGGAATCCTCTAGATCATTGAATTCCATGATAAAAATCCCAACCAATTCAATCCATGTGCTAATGCTACCTTCTTCTAAAGAGTGATACTAGGTCGGTACTTTACCTCTAAATTATAAGGCTAATAACCTCATTATTATATATTCATGGATGATATTATGCATAGTATCTAGAGCTACTATATCTTAGAAAATTTCATATGTGGTTTTCCCACTACCATCATAGGAGGGTAAGGCGTTTAGTGTAGCTTGTGAAATGTTTTGGATATTGAGGTATCCAACACTATTCCCACTAGGGTAGATTTTTTTGGACATGGTTATAAATGGAAAAATAGTATGTTATTATGAGGATATGGTGTGTAGAGGAGGAGAATTTAGAACAAAAAATCCAAATAGGTGATAGTGATTTTCCTTTTTTATATGCCCTAAAAGTTGTTAACTCAACAAACTACATGAGTTATATAAGATTTTTGGATTTTGATGTTGTGATCACAATAGTTTGAATCTATGCCTTCTAATGGAGTTTTTAAAACTCTTTGGTTCTTCAATGTGGAGTCATTAGGTGAATATATTGCTTATCAAATTATGAGATAAATATCTTCACCATGATCCTGATCATCGACTAATATATTCATGCCAAAACACTAGTGTGCATGGTGGGTGTTAGCTTTGAATCTATGAATTCTAATTAGGATGAATATTGAGTGGTCCATCCCATAAATGTTTCTTTGTGAGACAAATAAGATTGGATTGATCCCCACTGAACATGCCAAAATGCTTGATTTCTCAATTGGCTTAGGTATAAAATGTGCACCCTATCAATATTGGATGACTCATTATTGCTTATAAGTCAACCTCTTGAGAAGGCTAGTTCCTTATCTATATCTAATTATATAAAGATAAAATGTAAAAGATAAAAATGAGATAGGGTTGAGAGGTAGGCAGGTTAGATATGATGATTAAATGTGGTCATAAAATTCATATAACACCACTATTTTTAGTTGAATGAGCACAAACCATATACTACAATAAATGTGTAACAAATATTCAATTAATTTTGTGTAGAAAATACATAAAACTCAAATATTATATAATTTAACATTCTAATCACTCCAATATAAATAATCCAAACAACATCAAGCCTAATAGAAATTACTTCAACTATTAATTAAAATAAGCTAAATTCAAGCCTAACAAAAATTCCTTCCATTAAAGCATAAAAGGAAATTTTGAAAGTAAAAATATCAATGCAATAAATAATTCTTTACACTTCAATTGAGGTAGGTCAAATAACTATTGCTTATATTAGAATAGCATAAACATACAACTTATGATAGGAAAAAACTAGAACATCTAACCCTTTGCAAGTAGGGGTTTTCCCCTATTTATAGCTTTTGTTAAGCTAAAATGAAGCTAACTATGTACAATTATGAGGTAAAATGGCCCTACACAATCATGGATAAGCTAGTACCACTAAAAATTTCCACTTTGGCCTAAATACTTTGATTTGGAGTGCTAGGAAACTTTTATACTAAGATATTTCAATCTAGGATGATGTTGATACTTTTGCTGACCTCCAGGATGTTTTTGTAGGTATGCCAAATAGTTTAGATGTTGAAATCACCATTCTTATTGAGAATATATGGTTCAAGATGCTACTTCCTTTGAATTTTATTTTGAGTAGCTCTTTATAGATATTTTATCAGGTTAAAACATTTTAAGGTTGGGTTGACATCATCACTTGGAAAGTTCTAGCTTGCAATATTTTTGAAATGAATACTCTCCACTATATTTGACCAAATATTCCAAGTGCTCCTACTGACATTACTATGAAAATAGTTGGCTTTCCTCCTTTGCAATTTTGTCACCATGCTAGTATAGATAGAATATTTTGGATTAAATGAGTGAGCACATTCTAAGAATTATTTTTCCCAAGATTGCTTCCTTAGGCTCTCGATGAAATAATTTAACAAATTTATAAGTTTAAAAATTATAATGATAATGTAGGAAGCTTCTTTTCCGCTCTCTTGTCATTAATTTATTAGGTGACCTTCAAATGGATCAGCAAGCTTAGGCAATTTGTAGAGGTTCCACAACTTGAAACCTCTAGGATGCTTGTGTTTTCACAAAAGGTTAAGTATTAAGCTTATTTTTATGGAAATATATGAGATTATCTCTTTTACTCTTTGACCAAATACCTTGGGCTCTTTTTTTTATCCATTGCTTCTAGGTTCTATTCCTTGAGGTCCCTTGTTGGTGTTGTGTCATAACTACACTAGGGAAGAGTGTGTGGTTTGATACATACTAAAAACCCAATTAGATGAGGAATAAAGTCTAATCCTTGAGTTCATCCTTTTGGGCAATCGATGAGTCCATAGCTTTTATATGGGTCAAAATCCATCCAAAGTCAAAGCTTTTTTAGCTACCACCATAAAGGTTTTGAGACTCCTATCAATGGTGATATTTGGCTTAGATACCACCAGAAATGCTATTGGCCATTATATTTTATTTTAGTAAAGACCTCCCTTATCAGCATCTTTAGCATTTCTCTATCATTGGCTACTATAAGGTAATCTTCTCAAAATGTTCCTCTCTAGGGGATTTTCTTGGTATAGTGAAATTTCACCACACTAGCTTTATCTTTGGGATCTATGTTGCAAAATTATCAAAATTCTTAGTTCTCCTTTAGCAAGTCTTTAGTGGTAGCAACCGTAGCAACTTCTTCCACTTGTTATATTCTAAAAACTAAACTAATTTGAGAGCTTCTACCTCTCACAATAGGTCCTCAAAAGGGTTTTTTATAATTAATCTTATTTTACATCTAGCTCCCATAGCTTGGCCTAAATATTTTTTGCATATCATACATTTTATTTACATTCCCTTGGTCAAATTGGTCCTTCTCTTCCTTGATGATAGTTTTTATGATATTATCATTCAATATGTGCTTTCATTCACTGAAAATGTTAGGTATCCTAGCAACAATCAACTCTTGAATCTCTTTATCCCTTTTTTACAAGTTCTTAAGGATTCAAAGTTATCCTTGTAGATTTGGAGGTTCCTATAGATATTTGATATTATTTTCAAATTCTTAACCATGTATTGGTAATATATCCATTTTTGTTTTACTTACACTATGGTCATTGATGTAATAAGTTTTAAGATCTAATATTCCTTCGTTGCAATTAATTATCGTTTGACATGTTTCATGGTCTTGTCAACCTATTCTAGGATTTCTTCTATAAAGGAGGTCAATCAAAATTATTTCTCATATCCTTATTTATTTGGTCCTGGAAGGCCCTAACCCTTTGAATTTCCTAAGCCATATTTGGGTCTACAAGTATTGAGACCATCAACTCTATAATTTGTGGGTCTTTCTTATAAAAACTTTCCTAGAGTCAATTTTGTTCTTACATCACTTGTTGCACAAGGTCTTTGATCCCTTGCTAGCTTTTCTTAGCTTTAGCAAGTTATAATTTAAGGATTTTCAAGATCAACATTTATGCTTTGCTAGAGTTGTTGTCACTTTCCTAATTTGACAATTGTCATGTTGGTCTAACTACTTTGATTTGGGATGCCAAACAATTTTTATGCTAAGATATTCCAATCTGGGATGTTGTTGTTGCTTATACTAACTTCTAGGATTATTTTGTAAGATTATAAAATATTTTAGATTCTAACATCTACTTTCTTTTTTATAAGATCCATTTTAGGATACCTCTTCCTTTGAATTGTATTTCGGATAACTGTTTGTGCTCTTTATAGGATTTTGTATTAGGACAAAACCTTTTAAGTTCAGGGCTAGCATCATCACTTCAAAAGTTTTGGTTCACTATATTTTTAGAAAGATTGCTCTCCATTGCACTAGGTCAAAGATGTTGAGTGCTCCTATTGATGTCATTGTGAAAAATTTGGCTTGCCTCCTTTGTTTCTTTGATACCAAGCTAGTCTAGACAAAAGTTTTAAAATTAAATGAATGAACACTTTCTATGCATTTTCAAGCCTGGTTTGCTTCCTTAAACTCCAAATGAAATAATTAAACAAAATGGTGAGTTTAAAATAGAATGATAATATGGTAAGCTTCTTTTATAGTCTCTTACCATGAATTTATTGGGTGATCTTCAAATGTATCAACAAGCTTAGGCTATTTATAGAGGTTCCATAAATTAAAATTTACAAAATGCTTATGCTTCCACAAATCTCTAAGTATTAAGATCCTCTTGATGGAAAAATAGGAGCTTATCTTGTTGATTCCTCAACCAAACACCTTGGGCACCATTTATTCCTCCATTGTTCCTTTGTTCTATTCCGTAGGGTCCTTACTGGTGTTGTTTCATAACTGCCATAGGAAATAGTACATAGATGGATACATACTATAAACTTATTCAGATGAATAATATAGTCCAATCTATGAGGTCATCCTTCTAGGCAATAAATGATTCCACATCTATTGTATGGGTAAAAATATTTTCAAATTTAGAGCCCTTTTAGCTACAATAAAAAATTTTTTGGGACTCCTATCAATGGTGAGATATGGTTTAGCTAGCTACCACCAAAAAGGCTATTAGTCATTATCTATCCTACCTGATTGATAAATGTAACCTTGTGGCATAGGGAGTTTAAAATTTTCTAGTATATTTTAGTGAAAGTACTTACCTTATAAGCATGTTTGAAATTTCTCTAGAATTGGCTACTTGATAGAGCAAAGGGGCTTTAGGTCCTCTCATCTTATTTCTCTTTAAAATCAATACTAGATGGTAATTTTGCTTAAAATTATCCTCTCAAGGGGATTTGCCCAGTGTAGTGAACTTTCACCACACTACCTTTATATTTGACTATAGATTTTATAAAATTGGGATAAATGTTGCAAATTTATAAAAAATGTTAGTTCTCCTTTATCAAGTCTTTAGTGGTAGCAATCATAGCAACTTCATTCATTGAAAATGTTATGTATCCTAGCAATGATCAACTCTTGAATTTCCTTATCACTTTTCTACAAGTTCTTAAGGAATCTAGGTTATCATTATAGGTCTAGAGGTTCCTATGGATATAAGGGATTCTTTACAAATTCTTAAGCAAGTATAGGTAATCTATCCCCTTTTTTATGCTTACACTATAGTCATTGATGTAATCAATTTTAGGGTCTCTAATGTTCTCCCTTGCAATTAATTACCCTTTGACATGTTTTATGGTCTTGTCAACCTTTTGTGCTTTCTTCTACCAAGGAGGTAAATCAAAAGTATTCTTCATATCCTTCTAAATATGGTCCTAGAAGGCCCTAACCCTTTGAATTTTCTAAGTCATATTACTATGTAATTTTATCCTCTACATCATATGACGTGAGGTGAAAACAATACCACTTGCTTGGCTATGATGCTTTCATAATCGATGTAGTATCACATGTTATTATGTTTCACCTTCATCGCTAGTCTTCCACCATGATCTTTTGCCTTCATTATAGATAGACCTTGTTGTGCTTGAATCTACCTATGTAATGTGAGAAGTTTAAGTGGTAATATTATGAATGGGAGAAGAGTGCAAATTAAGTTGGTAGTTGTAGTGATGGAAGCAATATAGATAAATAAGTCATACACAAACCCTAGCCCTAAATTCATAGATAACTATTACAGTGACCGGAAACCATCACAGTGTGTGGTAGTGTGGGGTGATTGAGAAGTTTCATTTTTAAATTTGATGACTATTGATATGGAAGGCTTCACCAAGTGGTGCAGTATACATAAGATATTATAAATCAGACTTGAGGAATGTGCAATGAGAACATATGAGAAAGCGAGTGAAGGTAAAGTTTATTTTTTAAATTTCAATTTAAATTTAAATTGGAGAGGTAAGGTTGTATTATAGTTTTCTTTCAAATTAGGGTTTAGAAGAAATATTGTTTTTAATATTTGAAAGTTTTCAAAGGGTTTATATTTAATAAGAGAAATAAGGGTTACGTAAATATTTAATATTCAAGAGAAATAAAATTTATTAATTTAAGTCATGTTATTAAGTCTAAAGGAGAGATTAATATTTTAGTTGCTTTAGTAACATTTTTAAATAGTAAGTGAAAGTTTTTTTAATACTTTGGAGTGATAAGAAGGTATCTAATTTGAGATTTTGTGAAGTTATTTGAAATTTGAAAATTTTATTATTTGATTTTTGCAAATAATTTATTTTGGAGGAATAAGGTTTTATACATCAAATTAGAGATATTAAATTTACAAATATTATTACCTAAATTGCTAAGTTTATAATTTGGGAGTTACAAGGTATTCAACATCAAAAATAGTTTTGTGAAATTTAGAGTTTAGAAATAATATATTCAAACTTAGGGAGACATAAGGAATTCAACTCAAAAGCTTAGAAAAGTTAAAAAATTATCTTTAGTTTCTCATTCAATAATCTAAGGGGTTATAAAGTAGTCAACTCCAAAGGAAATGGCAAATACAAGAATATTATTTTCTAAATCTTAGTTATTAAAAGGACTTAATTTTATTGTATGGAAAAATAAAATGAGGTCAATACTTATTGTTGAAAAAATTTTGGATGTAGTAAATGGACAAAGAGATATTCTAGTAAATAAAATAGGAATTCAAAAATTTAAATATGATGATGCTAAAGCTTGTATGTTAATTATATTTGGTATATCAGATGAAATTCAAGCACACATTAGTGAAGCAAAAACTTAAAAAATAGCATGGGGAACATTGTGTATGATATTTGAAGAAAAAAATAAGGTAATCATTTTACATCTACAATCATAATTGTATACACTAAAAGTCCATGATGGAGAAAACAAAGAACAATTTCTTTGAAGGATATCAAAATTAAAATCAAAATTAAACAAGTTGAAGATCAATTTCTAGTCTCAGTTGTACTTAGAGCACTTCTTGAATCTTTCAAAATGTTGATCACATCTCTTCTAGTATCAAACCAAGAGGTGTCATTTGAGGAATTAATAAATATTATTCAACAATATAAACTTGAAAACTAGTTGATAAGAGAGTCATCCAATAAGGTTCTTGTATTAGAAAAAGAATTTTGCAATTCATCACATAAACTAAAACAAAAAAAGTATTGTCATATTTGTGAAAAAGAAGGACATAATACAAAATATTGTAAGTATAATGCATTGACAAGGAAGGGTCAAGACAAAGAATCTTCTAAAGGGAATCAAAGAGATCAAAGTAATCAGCTAGGGTATGTTGCTCAATCAAAATTTGTACATAGAAATATTTTTACAAATCACATATGTTTGTTATCAAGTATTGAGAAATCCAACAAATATTTAGAACCTATGATTGTAAATACTTGTAACACAAAAGGCAAAGATATAGATTGTAGCTCATATGATTGAGTATATTTTGTGATTGTTTAAAAAAAACTTATGCTATCAGAATTGATGATGACATAGATTCAAATGATGATAGAAATAGTGATGCTCAAAGTTGTGTTGATATTGATAGAGATTAGTCTAATGATATTTTTGGTTATTTTGAAAAGCATACTAAAGGAATTGGTTCAAAGTTGTTAAGTAAAATGGGATATAAAGGTACATGTTTAAGAAAATATGAACAAGGAATGAAAGAGTCAATTGTATCAAAAATAAGACCAAAATGTGAAGGTCTTGGATATACATGTCAAACTAGCAATAATGAGCAAGGAACTAAATTTGTGATAGTAAATATCAACATCAAATCTATGATAGGGATTGATAGAATCAATTGCAATAAAGAACAAAATGGTAAAATAAATTTTGTAATAGAAAATAAATGTAGTCATTATGGTAGATATGGATATAAGATAGAGAGATGTTGGAATCTCCATTGTTGTGAAACTTGTGGAGGACATAATCATTCTCAAAAATATTATTTATATAAAGAGAAGGAAATTCAAAAATTGAAAATGGATTATGGATGGATAAGCATGAATGAATGGAATAAAATGAAAGAAATGTTGTATGGTTTCTACAAACGGAAACCAAGAATTATGTAAAATCAAATTTTATTGAATGAAAAGAATGATATTGATCTTATCATGAAGAAATATGAAATAAATGATTATGATCCAAGCATAGCTTGGAAGGTAACCTACAGTGAAAGCAGTGAAAGCATCTATAGTGATGATCCTACAAAGACAATAACATTATGAATATTTTAGTGGATGACCTAGAGATAATGATTATATAGAGGTGACCTAGAGGTAGAATTCTAAAGGTAGTGACCCCGAGGTAGTGATCTAGTGGAAGTGACTCATAGGCAGTGACCTAGAGGCAGAGACCCAAAGGCAGTGACCTAGAGGCAGAACCAGTGGCAGTGATACGGAGGTAGTGATCCATAGATAAATATCTAGAGGTAAACACAAATTATTTATCCAGCTATGACAGAGTCAGATCTAAAGATTGAAAAGAAATACGAATCAAAGATTCAAGGCAAAATGCCTTCCTACCAAATAATGTAATATAGGGGGGCATTGGAGATATTACATTATTTGCCCTCCTTGTAATATTAGTTTGATAGATGATTTATATTTTTTATAATGTATGTGGCAATAAGAGAAAGAGTGTAAAGTGTCAAGAGATTATGAAGAGTCACATGATATGTGGCAAGTTGAGAGCTTTGTCTTTATTAGGGAATATGAAAGGTTGCACCTCCTGAATGAAAGATGAGAGAAATAGCTAGAGAACTAAAAAATTAAAAAAGGATATATTGGAAGCAAAGCTCCATGCATTGTAACCAAGTTGTATCACTAATGAAATATTTGTATATTGTGTTCCTTTGAGTTATATTCTGTGAGAAATTGTCTATAATACATTGTTGTGAGATCTTGGATAGAAATTTCTATGAATTAATCTGTCTAGAAAACTAACATATATAGGCTTTCTTATTAGGCCAAAACCTTCTAAGGTCAGGTTGATATCATCACTTAGAAAGTTTTGGCTCGTTACCTTTTTGAAATGAATATTTTCTAGCAGAGATTTTGAGTTCTCATGTTGACATCATTGTGAAAAAACTCTGATATGCCTCCTTTGTAGGTTCGCCACCAAGCTAGTCTAGATAAAAGCTTTTGTATTAAAAGAATGAGCACTTTCTAAGCATTTTCAAGCCCGGGATTTCTTCCTTAGGCTCTAGATGAAATAATTTAACAAAATAATGAGTTTAGAAATAAAATTCTAATGTGGGAAGCTTCTTTTCTCCTCTCTTGCCAAAATTTTCCTAGGTAACCTTCAAATGGATCAACAAGCTTAGGTGATTTACAGAGGTTCCACAACTTGAAACCTCCAAGATGCTTGTATTTTTGCAAATCTAAAAGTTCTTATAGGGTCCAAATACTATCAATTTAATTGTTACATCTGAAAGTTCCTATAGGGTCCAAATGCTTATGGAAGTAGAAGCTTGGTTCAAGTGTGAAATTGAATGGTTTCCACTTCTTGCCCCAAACCTGTTAGGCATAGAGTTAATTTTAAATAAGAGGTGTCATGAGGATTCACCATGGTATGGAATTAAGGACATTTGATTGGAAAGATGCAAGTAAAATGTCTCTTGCAGATGGAAAAGTAATGTACTTCGTGAACTCGAGATTTCAATTGTAAAGCCACCCAATCATTTGTTAATTTAATCAGTCTTGCATGGGTCAGAAACTCGATGTTTTCATGTATGAATGTTGAAACTATCAACATAAACATTCAGTTGCAAAAAGAATGCAGTAGAAGCACTCACCATACATATTGCCCAGGTGATCATTGCAAATGCAACTCCCAAGGTGAATGTATTCAGACCCTGCGAACCAATCACTGCCACAAAAGCATGCAAAGAATGTTATTGACAAACACCATCACATTCATCAAATATAGGCTGCAGAGAATGATGTTCTTAGCAAGTGGAAAAGAGAATAAACAACCATGAATCTTACAAACTGAAACTAGGTTACTCGGGATAACATGTATTTTTTGTCAATTACTTTGATGACACAAGAAAATCACAAAATCCACGAAGATAAATCTATAATGTAGTCCAAGGGACAGACCACCTAACGACATTGAGGAGCAATGCAGCCATAAATAAAAATGTGGTTACAATTTGACATTCACCGTGCTAAAACAAAGAAGCCAATTTTAGAAGCAAATTGTAGGTCAAGGACTTCAACATAAAAATTGTCATAAAGTAGAATTTTCAATTTTCCATCTAAGCTTTGCAATCCACATAATACTCTTCTTGCAACATAGCAACCACTTACAGCTTCAAACACAACTTGTGACAAGAGAGAATACCTAGGTAACACTTGTCTTATTTCGATCTTGTTTTATATTTGACGTTTTGTAGACAAAAAATGTATAAGTCAAAGGGAAGAGAAAAAGGGTTTTAGGGAGTACAAGTTGCTATGTAAAATAGATTTTTCAAGAATTCATCTAAGCTTTGCCAACCATAGAACATTGAACACCATTCTTGCAACGTAGCAGCCACTTACAGCTTCAATATACAATGCCTAACAAGAGAGAATACTTAGATAACACTAGTGTTATTTCTATCTTGTTTTATTTTTAAAGTTTGGTAGACAATGAAATGTATGAATATAGAAGAGAAGAACAGTGAACACAGTTCTTGCAATGTAGCAGCCACTTACAGCTTTAATATATAATGCCTAACAAGAGAATACTTAGATAATAACGTTTTGTAGACAATGAAATGTATTAGTATAGAAGAAGAGAAGAACACTAAACACTGTTCTTGAGAGTACTTAGATAAGTGTTATTTCTATCTTATTTTATTTTTAATGTTTTGTAGACAATAAAATGTATGACTAGAGAAGAATAGAGTTTTATTTTTTAACAAATAAAATGTATGAGTATAGAAGTAGAGAAGGTATTAAAGTGGAATCAACATACAAATCTATACTAAGAAAAGAAAAGAGTACTTAGATAAGTGTTATTTCTATTTTATTTTATTTTTAACGTTTTGGAGACAATGAAATGTATGAGTAGAGAAGAGTTTTATTTTTAACAATGAAATGTATGAGTATAGAAGAAGAGAAGAGGTATTAAAGTGGAACCAAAATAGGAATGTATGAGTATTTTTAACGTTTTGGAGACAATGAAATGTATGAGTAAAGAAGAAGAGAAGAGTAGAGTTTTATTTTTAACAAATGTATGAGTATAGAAGAAAAGAAGAGGTATTAAAGTGGAACCAACGTAGGAATGTATGAGTATAGAAGAAGAGAAGAGGTGAGGTATTAATGTGGAACTTGTATGAGTATAGAAGAAGATTTTATTTTATTTTTAATGTTTTTGGAGACAATGAAATGTATGAGTAGAGAAGAAGAGAAAAGTTATTTTTAACAATGAAATGTATGAGTATAGAAGAAGAGAAGAGATATTAAAGTGGAACCAACATAGGAATGTATGAGTATTTTTAACTTTTTGGAGACAATGGAATGTATGAGTAAAGAAGAAGAGAAGAGTAGAGTTAAGAGAGAGTAGAGTTTTATTTTTAACAAATGTATGAGTATAAAAGAAAAGAAGAGGTATTAAAGTGAAACCAACTTAGGAATGTATGAGTATAGAAGAAGAGAAGAGGTGAGGTATTAATGTGGAACTTGTATGAGTATAGAAGAAGAGAAGAAAAGAAAAGAAGAGGTATTAAAGTGGAACCAACATAGGAATGTATGAGTATAGAAGAAGAGAAGAGGTGAGGTATTAACGTGGAACCAACTTTCAACATAGGAATATGTCATTGGAAAGCAAGAGGGCCAACAACCCCCTACAAACTACTCTAAACAGTGGGATTAAAGGCTTCCACATTTAAGCTTGCTACTTCATTGCCAAAGAGTTTGGCAAGTGTTGGAGCTAATAAACCACTTAGGTCCGACAACCAGGTCAATGTGGGATTACGTACACACTACACTAACTAAATAGAAGAGGTATTAAAGTGGAACAAAATTCAAACATAAGAATAGGTCACTGGAAATAAATAACTTGTATGAAACATCATATAAACCGGTTAAAAAACAAAAGGGCCAACTACCCACATAAAAGAAAAAGGAAAAATAGATTAAAAAATATGAAAGAGACTGCCATAACTCTATGGAATGCTGAATATTACAATAATAAGATTTACAGCAATCACAACATCCTCTTCCTGAACTTCTCTAAGGAAATATTCACTTATAGTTAATATATTTCGACAGCTCCATATATTTTATACATGTAAGGCATCATCTTGTCTCCTGTGACATATGGGTCTGCGTCAAATATTGATTTATGGTTAATATATTTCAACAGCTTCATATGTAAGGCATCATCTTGTCTCCTGTGACATATGGGTCTGAGTGAAACCGAGCTCTTCCATTTCAAGCACATCATGGGGTCGTTGCAAATAAGGGCAAACTTTGCATGCAATATCATTGCTTATGTTGTTAGTATGTGCTATGACTGCAATGGCAATGGCATGCCCAGAGACCAAAAAGTACAACCTATTGGATTTCAAAGCAGGAGTTATTGATCCCTCCCATAGTTTGAACGGCGTTATGTGCTTCGCAGACACTACACTACTCCACGTAATTGAAGTTGATCAGCCAGGGAGACGTCCGTCCCAGATTGTTGATCAACCAGGGAGACCTCCGTCCCAGATTGTTTTAACTCCCGCATATAAGACCCTTAAGACCTGGTTATGGAATCTGAGTGGTTTATGAATCCAATATTTGTTAAACTCTTTACCAATGGTGTAGTAGGCTTAAAAGGTAGAAATCCTTGATGGTACTCCTCACCCCTATCAGTAATAATAATTTTTATGGTTGTGGAATCTGACTGGTTTATGAGTCCAACACTTGTCAAACTCTTTACCAATGGGGTAGTAGGCTTAAAAGGTAGAAATCCTTAATGGTACTCTTCACCCCTATTAACATCGTGTTGGGGGTATGTGTGGGGGGTAGTGGACCCTCTTGCTTTCTAATGGTTTCATGTGATACTCTCACCCCTATTACCTTCACCATCCACGCGGGGCATGTGTGTGGGGGTAGTGGGTCCTCTTGCTTTCTAACGGGTTCATGTGATACTCCTCACCCCTATTAATATTGAGTGAGGGCATGTATGTGGAGTAGTGGGGTAGTGGACCGCTTGCTTTCTAATGGGTTCACCCCTATTAATATTGAGTGAGGGCATGTATGTGGAGTAGTGGGGGTAGTGGACCCGCTTGCTTTCTAATGGGTTCATGTGATACTCCTCACCCCTATTACCATCACCATCGTGGCGGGGCATGTGTGTGGGGGTAGTGGGTCCTTTGCTTTCTAACAGATTCATGTGATACTCCTCACAACTATTAATATCGACTGAGGGTATGTATGTGGAGTAGTGGACCCATTTGCTTTCTAACGGGTTCATGTGATACTGTTCCCATTACAAATTATTTATTTTTAATGACATATTCCTATATTAAAATTTCTTTCCACTTTAATACCTCTTCTCATAATCAATACCTTTGAAGGTGGACAGGCAGACTGAAGAGACTCATCTATTTGGACCTCTCAAACGCTGGGTTTGGCGGCAGAATTCATGCGGAGCTCGGAAAACCCCTGCCCTGCTTCAACCCTGCCTCCCCTGCCCTGCCTCAACCTGTACTCGGCGAGCAATGGCCGGTAACTCGCCACGAGTCGGCGAGTTAGGCCACACTGACCAGCGAGTTTCGCGGGTATTGGGTAACCTGCTAGTTTTAAACCACTGCTATGGATGTGGGTTTTTAACCTGTCAAATTTAAGGACTGTTTCTTCTAAACTTATAATTTCTTTGTTTTTTAAAGTCTGTGTGTTTATTATACGTATCATTTCTTCTGTTCCAAACGCATTCAGGTTAACCCAAAAACACTTGACGGACACTCATCCTCATAATATACTAATACATCCAGACAGGCTGTTATATCCTTTGATTTTATAAAATTATGCATTCCTCGAACAAACAGATAGGCAACTAGCTAATTAGCAATCCAATCAGAAAGGCTTTAGAAGCTATACTTACATGTGTAAAGGGCATATGCAGTAAAATATCCCAAGTTTTGTGCATGTGTAGATGGCATCCCAGGGTCCGTCTTAAGACCAAAAGCAGAGGCAGGACGGGGCTGATTAAGTAATATTTTCAAAGGTTTTGAACTCGCGTTATTCAGAATGCAGCCTGTTGCTGCCCACAGCACCTCCGGCGATTGGTGTTTCCAAAGCATTACACAGAGAAACATTGAGAGTAGAATCCACTTGGTCTGTAATCATGTCATAAGCATAAAATGATGTAAGAATGTAATTGCATAATTGCACAACAATACACAGTACTTTGTTCATTCAATTTTATAAAAGAGAATAAGATGGAGATTTAGGGATGATTCATATAAGTTTGATTGGTTTAAACCAAAAAAAATTGTTCTAAACATAAAAATAAATTGTTTTAACCTTTAGAAGAGATATGAGAAAAAATTAAGGATTGATTTTTAAGTTGAAAGATTGTGGTCTTAGTGAGTTTCTTTACATGATAAATTGCAAATAGTAATAGATTCAAAACTTGCTTGTTCGTCTAAGAAAGATTTGTATCAAAACTTAAAGATATGTTAATCTGCAGACTTGCTTGTTCGTCTAAGAAAAATTTGTATCAAAACTTAAAGATATGTTAATCTGCAGTATTCTGTGCTTTTTGATATTATGCACGTTTATGTATATGATTTCTCATATTGATTTAATATATATTTTGTTTTTAATAAATAAATTTATTTTAAAAAGAAAATACAATTTTTTTTTATTATTTTTGTGATTGTATTTGTGTTTTAAGAAGGAAACAAGTAATTCAGATCTCGTAAAGTTGATTATAATAGTGCGATTTGGAAATATTACTTTACTAAGATGCAATGCATACATAGAATATGTAAGATGAAGTTTTGGTATTGTGAAGGTTACTGTAGAAAAATATCAAGAAGGATGCTGAATTCAGAAATATTTGTATTCCTATAAAAAATTTTTTGGAAAAATCTAGAAAATGAAAGTCAAAAATTCAAACATTTTATAAAATGATATAAATTCCAAACTATAAACTCTAAAAAGAAGAGAATTATAATTTATCAAAAGTAAAAATGCAATCCGCTCATGTAGAGGAGTTGGAGAGCAAGTGGGTAGTTAAAACTCCCCCTCACATGTTGCGGATATGTTGTATATAAAAGGTTCTCATCAAAAAAAAATGCAAATATAATTCCTTATTATCCAAAAAAAAAAAAAACAAAAAAAAAAAAGCAAATATAATTCCTTATTATCCCCAAAACAAAAAAAAAAAAACAAACACATCATCTTTGTTAAAGGGTTGAACGGCCCATCCAGACTTCTGTGTGACATAATTGAAATAAATAAATAAACAGACTCTAAACAAGATGGAAAACACACTCTTATTGATGAGCAAAGCTATTAAAGCACCACACAATGCCATATAAATATGAAACACTTGATAATACAATGCATACAACCAATATATTCACTTGATTCATAAAACAGATACCACCCAAAAATAAAAAGAGCCAATTATAGAAGAGTGAGAGTCTTAACTGATTTATCCAAAAGAGAAGCAATAGTTCTGAGATTTATTGCTGCATCCACAGACCCATTCTCAATCATTGGTTGAGCTTTCATACGTGAATCCTCGTCTTCGATGCTGCAGCTTCTCATGTTTGGTTTCCTACCTTTCACATTGTTAGGAGGCCGACTCAAATTTGGTGGCTCTCTGTTGGTGCAACAATGCACTCTGTAGCGGAAACCAAGACGTTGAAATGGGGCATAAACATTGAATGTATTTTTGTCTGCCCTTCTCCGAATAACATGGGAAAATGTTACACTGTAAGTTAAGGGGATTGCTGCCATTAATGGTAGTAGCTAGCTGTAAGGGGATAGTTGTAAGAGTATGGAATGACCTGATTATATCTCTAATACCACTTCAATATCTATTGGAGTGGTATATTCCCATGTTGGAATTCTCCTCTTTTGGAATTTTCTTCTAGAAATATTCCTTTATTGGAATTTCTTTCCCAATTTAATATCCTCTCCTCTTCGCATTTTCAACCTGAATAAAACAATGTGATAAACGAAGTGACATGAACTTTCAAGTCCATGGAGACTATTGATAAACGAAGTGTCTTTCAAGTCAATGGAGACTATCGTGATATCTATATTCGTAGGAGATTTGAAGTGTCAAATGCACGGTATGCCGTTGATATCTGTATTCGTAGGAGATTATGCATGCACGGTATCTACAGTTGGCGAGTGATTGTCGAAGTGTCAAATGCATGCACGGCATCTACAGTTGGCGAGTGATTATCGATTGGAACGACTTGGACATGAAAATTCTAAAAATACCGACAAAATATGGAATTTTACAATAAAGATTTTGTATTTAAATGTTTTAAATTAAACTTATACGGATGTCTAAAACAAAATAAAGAGGAACTTGCAAGCATTTTGATGAATTTAAAAAATACATAGTTTTTTAATAATAGACTTTACACGCATGGTTAAAACATATTAAACATATTAAGAGGAAATTCTAATTATTTTGATAAGTTTAAGAATTTATTTTTTATTTAAAATTTTAAAAATAATAACAAAAAGATTGTGACAGTTCTATTTATTATATGTTTGAATAATTATCTATATATGGAAATCTTTAAATATATTATAGACATTGAATTTTGGCACCCTACCTATTAAGCATTTAAAGAGATCAATAAAGCATTTTGACTTATTATTATGAGCTTTTTGTTTTTCAAAACAAAATTGTATGTAACATTGATTTTGTTAAAGATATTTTTTTGCTTAAATTTGATCCTTTGTGTCTTGTTGCCTTAAAATGATTGATTGGTAGAATCACCACTATGAAATCACCCATGACAATTTGTTGATAGTTGTTTCATCAAGTGCAAAATCTTAGAATCTTGGAATCTTTGCTCCCTTAAGCCTCCTATAATTAATTGTTGGATCTCCCTCAGATTTGTGTCATCTCTCCAGTTCATTCTAAATCCTAATGCTTGCCCTTTTGAGATACGCCTTTCGTTGTTCTCAAGATATGAAATTCAAATACTTGCCTTCCTTTCATAACATCATGAATATATGCTCTCCTCTCCCCAAGGTGAAAAGCTCTAGAAATTGAGGTGTTGGGATGCCTCTCAAAAAAAAAATATTCATGTTAATAAAAATTTATTATTTTTGCTCTCTCATTGCTCAAGTTGTTATTCCTTTACTTCTCTCCATTCTTGCATTTGAGGAGATTCATACTTGGGGGCAAAAAGTAGAACCACCTCATACTATTTGGGTTGTAAACCTTCTTTCCTTCTTCTAGTTCCTTTGAGTTTGCATTTTTCTTTAGCTTAGCTATGATGTTCTCCTAATATAAATTTCATAGTGTTTTGGTTCCTTTTTTACTAATCCTTTCACTAATGTATCTTTTCTTGTAAGCATTATGTTTTATTTTACAATATTTTAGGGCTATTTCTTATAACGATCAATTTCTAGAGATTCCTTAGACTCATTTGTACCCTCAACTTTGACATCCCATATTCTATCCTTATGTTCTATCTCTCAAAGTGAAATCATCATTGTCCTATTATAGGTGGTAATTTCATCATTTGAGGCTTTTTATCCACCTTTTAGCATCCAAATTGTATGTTCGTAAGAGATATTATTCAATAATCTTGGCATCTACCTTGCCTGACTATGTCCTAATTGACTACTTATAGATTTAATCCTCTACTACAATTATTTTTTCTTGTAGGATAAAATCGACTACCCTATTGCAGGTGGCAATTCCATTACTTGACATGTTGCTTCATGATTTTATTCTTTTGACCCGATTTTAAACTACTTTCTATGTATTTTATTAATAAGCTATGTGTGGCTTCTATTGGAGGCCACTCCCATTACAATGTTCTCATTACATTTCTAACAAGTTAATTAAAGCATACCCATATTTTCCTTTTTATCAAAGATATTCTTCATCTTCCTCAAACTGATAAGTTTCCATAATCAACTCTTTTTTTTAAAGAACTAACAACAAGAACAACCCTTACATGACACATAACTCCAACAGATAGAAGGAAAAACAACATAACAATCATCCATCAAAGAGAAAATTAGTTTGATTATTTTTCTTTTGTAATAGAGGTTCTTCCTCCTTTAGAGTGGCAAGATCTAAGAATGCATTTTTGCACTTCAAGCTCCTGAGGTAATATCTACTTATAACACATTTTGTAGGATCTTCATTTTTAGAAAATTGACCATCACTAATTATTTCATAATTAACTTCAAGAATACCATTTGAGGTGCTAAACTTTTCCATGGAACCATTAGGATGGTCTTTAGTAACCATTTGGTTTTTATCAATGATATGATTCAAATTTTCCTTTTGGGGTTGAGTCTTGTGTTGCTCGTATGATTCTTGTTGGACAATTGATGCATTTGGAGGATGAGTTTCTTTCTTTTGAACTAGGATATTTGAAAATTTTGAATCATTCACATACAAGGCCTTCTCCTCCACCAGGGAAGAATTAGAGCATGATTAGATGACTAGGCATCTATTCTTTAGGTGGCCATATTGCTAACATCCATAACATGTTAGGGAGAAGTTTTCATATTCAATATTGTGAATCCATTCCCATTTACTTGAGGAGATAGTAATAGATTGAGATCTAGTAACTAAAACATCCATCCAAACAACCAATATTGCTTTACTCATTAATTTTATTGGACAAATTTTCCTCTTTTTGGGCATCCATATACTAGAATGCACCAATGGTATTACTAATTTTTGTTAATATCTTCTTTATTATAAATATGTTGAATATTTTCTATGTTATTTTGGTGGGGTTAACTATAAAAGGTATGGGACACTCTTCATATATCATCGTCATGTTTGAGGGTGACAACCCCCAATAGAAGTTTTAGGGTTTCTTAAGCTATTTTTAGACCCATATGAGTTATTTAGGGTTAAATATTTGAACCCATCGCTTTTCACCCATGGTATTGTAAGAATATGTTCTTTTGCTATTGTTATTTAATTGCACTTGCATTAGGGTTTGAAGAGAGATGAGAGATGAACATTATTGTATTTGAGACAATTAAGTTTATACAATAAGGATATATTACTGTGTTGGGTTTTTTCTTGTAAGGGTTTCTCAGGTGAAATACTATGTTATGTGTGTATCTATTATATTCTTATTTTTTTCTTTGATTCTATATTTACTATTTTTTTAGATTTAGTTTATCGGGACCTTTTGCTCTTTATTTTGTATCAGAGCTAGAATTTTTAGCTTTTTTCGAGGAGTAAGGGTTTCAACCCTATGATAAATTAATTCTTGAGAGGAAGTCATATGGAAAAGAATCTGGACAATGAAAAATGATGAAAAACACATAGGTAGAAATTGAAAAAATTAATGGATAAAGTTTTGAGTAATAGACTCTCAAGATGGAGTATATGTTGGTTGATAGAGATCATTGGATTGTAATCTAGGGAATCAAACCAACATCAATGATGGATGAGTATTGGCTAAATATCGATAGGAAGGTAAGGAGTTCTATCAAATTATGCTTATATGATTTGGTATTGTTGAATGTATCGATATAGACCATGACAAAGTCATTATGGGATAAGATAGGAACTTTGTATCAGATAAAGTCACTTGTAAATAAACTCTTTCTCTAGAAGAAGTTGTATTTGCTTTGGATGAATGATGGTGACTTTGTGGCTGAACATATGAATGCTTTTAACACTATGGTAAGTCAATTAAACTCTATTGAAGTAAAAATAGTTGAAGATAAAAAGTGTATTAACCTAGTTATGGCTATCACCAATACTACTTCTACTTTAAAAGTAGAGGATATAGTAGGAACATTGCTATCTAAGGAAATGAGATGAAAATATTCTAAGGATTATCATCAGAAGGATGTCTTGGTTGTGAGAGGTCATTTTTAAGAAAGAAGCAAAAATAAATCAAGAGAAATTAAATCAATATCTAGGGGTAAATCAAATGCTCCAAAAAATAGGAAATGTTGGAAGTGTGGTAAAATAGGATATTATAAAAGAGATTGCATACCTAAAAATGCTGATAATAGTCAATCATATGATGAAATAACTTCTACAAAAATGAAGACCACAAATGAAGATTCATGGGACTTATTCTTAACTACATTTACTCAAGTGAAAGCCATAACTCATGGTTGATTGACTCAGGTGCTTCCATTCATATGAATCCTCATAGGGAGGAGTTATATGAATATAAAAATATAAATGGAGGTGAAGTCTTCTTGGGATATAATTTGACATATAAAATAATAGGTCAAGAAAGAGTCAAGTTGAGGTTAAAATATGGAAGAATTAAAACCCTTCTTGGTGTGTTGCATATTTTGGGTTTGGAAAGGAATATGATATCCATGAGTAAGATAAATGACATAGGTGTGATTGTGGTATTCAATAAGGATAGATACAAGATGGTTCATGTAGTCTTGGTGTTGAAAATGGGAGTTCGTATAGGAAATCTGTTTAGAATTGAAGCTAGTACTATAAGTATTTATTGCAATAACTCTTTAGTTGTAGAGGAGAATAATATGATAGAAGCAACTTTGAGTATTCCTGTAGTGAAGATAATATTATGGCATTAATGCATGGGGTATATTGGTGAGAAATGCCTTCAAAAATTAAAAATGAAAGGTATGGATAAAGAAGGAAAGCAAACTCGAGTCAAGTTTCCTAGTAGTGCTACAAGATCTAAAGGAATTTTACATCTAGTTCACAGTGATGTTTTTGGACCTACAAAAGTACTATCGTTAGGTAAATCTACCTATTTTTTTACATTTATAGATGACTTTTGAAGAACGACTTGGGTACATTTTTATGAAACAAATACGATGTTTTCAAAAAAATTAAAGAGTTTAAGGCTCTTATAGAAAATCAAATAGAGAAAAAAATAAAGGTTTTGAGAAGTGAAAATGGTGGTGAGTATTGCTCTAATTAATTTAAAAAAATTTGTAAGGACTGTGGAAAAGAAATATGGAAAACAACTTTGTATACTCCACAACAGAATGGAGTTGTAAAATAGATGAATAGAACATTGATGGAAAGGAAATTCTAGGTAGAATCTGTGTTAACTACTTGTTACCTCATCAATAGATCTCTTACCTCATATTTGGTGGAAAATATTCCATAGGAAGTGTGGACTAGTAAGAAAGGCTCTCTCAATCATATAAGGGTTTTTGGTTGCGATGATTATATGTATGTCCCAAAAGAGAAAAGGACTAAGCTAGACTATAAATCTAAAAAATGCATATTTATGGGTTATAGTATTGGTGTTAAATGATATAAGTTGTGGAACTCAAAATGTAACAACCTAGGACCATCTTCATATCTAGTTGTCCAAAGAAAATAGGGTAAGAATAGAAAGTAATTTTATTTTTAAATTTAAACTTTAGAAACACACCTAAAATTCGAGGAACTAATTCTTGACTAGTTTATTTTTGAATCATCCAAGCAAATTTAATCATACATAAAATAGACATATCCACCATATTTGAGTTCAAGACCGTCCTAGCCAATCACCCAAGTGGATGATATTAGCCTTATCCCGTTGAATAGCCATTTTGTGAATTCGATCGTCCTCATTTATCATCCATATTTTTTGGCATGAGGTTCAAACCATGACTAGGGTTATCCTCTAGGGCCCATAACACCTAGAGGGGGGATGCTTTCTTCCCTTTCCTCTTCATATCGAACCTTCGACAATCTAGTCAACTTGTTTTTACTTAGCATGAAAGAGGTCAACGTATTTATGTCTTCGTGACTAACTAATGACTCCCATAATATTGGAGGTAGTTAGCGCCATGTCAATACCCTAACCTTGGACCTCATTACCTATACTCATTGCAACTCACAATGGTTTGTCCCATACCAAACCCTGTGCAAAGTTTTGGAATGGGATAAACCGTTGTGAGTTGCAATGAGTATAGGTAATGAGATCCAAGATGAGGTACATAATACTTTACCCTTAAGTCAACATATTTTAAATGCACAATAGAATAATACCATAAAAATATCTTACTATTAGACTATTTAAACTATGTCAAGTTCTAATCCATTCAACAACATAGTTACCCTTTCTAACAACTATTGGTCTATTGTTCTCATAAGTTTTTAAATCTCTATACTGTTTACTTTTTAGGAACAATATTCACCATTTTCCTCCTCTAGAGTCAATTTTTGGTTGCATCATGCTAGCAAGGTACTATTTATCTTATCAACAAATTATTTATCTTTATCTTATACACATCAAACATTAAATTGATTATAACTCACTTACTTATTCGATTAATCCATGATGCGTCACAATTAATCTGAATTTTCTTAATATCTATCACACACAAGTGATCCAATATAGCAACATACAAAAGGAGAATTCAAAAACAATAACCTTTTTAATTAAATAGAGATATAAAGTTTCAATACAAGCATATGCTTCGTTTGACAATACATAGAACATATGAAGCCACTTCCAAATACATTTACATCTTTTGTAAATACAACATTACATAAGTCTTTCCCTTTATTCCAGGTCCTAAACTTCACACACTTACTATCTATGTCTAAACCATTCTCATTTCAATATTTGGTTCAACCACAAAAAGTTTTCAAGTGTTCATTCCCTACGATTCTGCTCTATTGCTCAAGCTCAGACTAGACAAGGCAATATCCATCCGCTAACATGGATTTCACTATCCTTTCTATAGTAGCTACGAGGTAAATTTCCTTACCGTGAGCTTCAGGTAAAGTGTTTCCCACATCCGCTTAGCATTACACCATTTGCCTCCACACAGTCAATAGTCCATTCAAGGAAAATATAGGAGTCATCGCCAGGGATCAGATACGGCTCCAATAATATGAATATGCAAATTTAACATGCATAAATGCTATTACTCTAACATAGACATCAAACAAAGAAAACCACTAAGCTTCCTTTCCTGATATTTGTCCATGGATTTTATCAAAACATTTTCCTCTATTACAAAATTGCCTACTTACACTAGGTAAAACTTCATGAAACTTGTCTCCTTCATCCAGAGGTATTTCCCAGTTCCTAGAGAAGTGCAAGTTCTAAATTTTTTCTTTTATTTTTTCAATGAGGAGTACGGCTCACACACAACACACATCACCTCGCTACTTTCAATACAAGATTTACAACCACAACAATATGACAACATATTGTTTCACAACAATGTATTGATTCCAACATTGTCAACACAACATAGCACAATGTTTTTTAACACTGCAATACTTTTTGTAATACAAAATAATTCTTTATCATAACAGGGTTACACCTACAATTCCATTGTTTTCATTTTGTCTTTGTTAACACAACTACATGGTAATATTTTACACAGTAATACATTTACTAATATAGCAGTGTAACACCAATAGTTCCACTGTTTTCATTCACCATTTATTCACACAACAACGTAGAAAAAAATTACACAACAAAACATCTACAAATATGGTAGTGAAATACCAACAATCTCATTGCTTACGTTCACCATCTATTCACACAACAACATAGCAATGATTTACATGCCGAAACAAACATGTTAAACATATTAGGCAAACATGGAGAACACATACATTACATGAGAAGCTACCGAACAACTAACCTATTTTCTCACACTTTCTAGAATCATTGTTTGTTGTTTTCTCCAATCCCTTATACCCTATCTCACCCGCTCTCCCTTCTTCGCTCTCATTTCTCATTTTTTTTAAAATAAACTTTTTATTTTCTTTTATTTTAATTTCCCTAAACGATATGTGAATAATTATTAGATTGTTATTACTTTCCCTCCATGCATTGCGCCAGATAATGCCAATCCTACTCACCTCTATGTCATGTGCTTACCAAGCAATCATGACCACTCAACAATTCACAATGATTTGCAAAAAATATGGATAGTGCATCCATCATGGATGCTTTAAAACAAAACTTTAACTCTACCAAACTATTTAATAATTTCTTTAATGTTCTTTGCAAAGATATTTGCTTAGTAGTTTAAACTATCTTTCACACATTTTTAAATAAAATAAGATTAATAATATTACGATATATCTTCCTATATTTCAAAATAATGCAATAATGATATTTGTTAAGACTTCCATACATGGTAATCCTACTTATCATAATAAATTCACATATAATTAAAATATAATTTTAAATAATAAACTCTTATGCCATAACAAGCAACCTCACATGCATACATTTCCAAACTAGTGTCTCCCATCATCATTGCCACCTAAAACAACATTTCATATTTCTTGCCATACAAGAAATATTTGAGTCAAATAAATCCACACAAAGATGCAATATGCAATGCACCTAAATGATATGCAAGTGCGAGTTTCCATGTGCTCACAAGCTGAATCATCACTTCCCTATCTCACCTTTTTCCCTGACTTATTTTCGTTCATTACCATTACGCAACTGTCCTGCACTCACAGAAGCCATCAATAGTACCAGGAATCATAGAAAAAGGCAAGTGTATACATATTTCTCTATCTTTCATAAATCGTGCAAGGAGGGTCATTACATCCTCCTACACTAGGGATAAACATGGTCCCTGTGTTTTCAAACATGTGAAACAAAAGAATTACTTCGCATTTTCTTTCTTTTCAAATATTTAAATAAATTCATTGCTTACATCTAGTTCTAAATTTTGTAAACAAAGAATATTTCCACACAATTGGCACATAATCACAGCATAGATCACATCACAATATAATATATTTAACATATATCAACATATATTCCAAAACATGTCACTTTGCAATTCCACACACTTGCAAACCACTTTATACAGTAAAATGGCAACCACACTTAACTCTACTCAGTATCCAGTTCCATTTACATTTGTATATATACAAATATTCCAAAATTTTATAAAAGTTTATAATAAGTCTATTTCTACTCAAAAAGATGAGGAAACTACTACTGCATTTCTACCACATCTTCCCACGTAGTATTTTGGTCTAAGTAGTGGTCCCATTGGACCCGATATTGCTTGATACTTTTTTTCTCATATTCTTGGTTCAAAAACCAAGCAAGAATAGGTTGCACCTCAATCTTTAATGGATCGGTCATCTACAAGTTGGAAACATCCAATACATGAGTAGGATCAAAAATATATTTTCTAAAGAGGGATACATGAAAGACATTATGGATTTTGGATAAGCTTGGTAGTAGAGCTAATTTGTATGCTACATGTCTTATCTTAGTAATGATCTCAAATGGACGCACATATCTGGAATCTAGCTTAGATAATTTTATAGAACTCTTAGTTGGATTCACTCTCAAGAATACTTTGTCTCCCATAGAATATTCTCTCGGTGACCTTTTGAGGTCCGTGTAGCTCTTCTAGCGATCTATGGTCTCTTTTAGTTTTTGTTGAATCTTTTTTAGTTGTTCTTCCATTTATTTTATCATTTTTGAACCGACCACTACCTAATCTTCTAGATTATCCTAAGTTAAGGGAATTCTACATCATTTCCCATATAGATATTCAAAAGGTGCCATACCTAATGATGCGTGGTAACTATTTTTATACACAAATTCTACTAGGTATAAATATCTTCCCACTTTGAATGTTGTTCCATGTAGTACATTATCAATATATCCTAAACAACTTGATTCACCCTCTTAGTCTATCCATATATCTCAGGGTGGTAAGCAATACTAATGTTCAACTTAGTTCCTAATTCTTGACGCATTGCTTACCAAAATTCCAAAGTAAAATGGAAGTCTCTATCAAAGATTATAACTTTTGGGAACCCATGTTGTCTCACCACTTCTCTAGCAAACTTGCTTGCTACTATGGGCACGTCATCATGCACATTACCTGGTATAAATTGTGTGACTTTGGTTAGCTTATCCATGATCACTAAAATTGCATCATGTCTAAATCTTGTTTTAGGCAGTCCGTTATAAAATCCATTAATACCACTTGCCACTTTTGTGTAGGTATCTCATGTGGATATAATTTTCTATTTGGATGCAAATGTTTCACCTTCACTTTTTGGTATTCTAAGCATTTGGCCACATAATTTATGTTATCTTTTTTCATACCTGGCCAGAAATAAGCTTTCTTTAAATTCTCATGCATTTTTGCCCCTCTCAAGTGTGTAAAATAAGGAGTTTTGTGAGCCTCTCTAAGGATCGTTTCCCTTAAAATTATTGAATCAGGTACAACCAATCTATTCTTGAAGAATAACAGATCATTCTTGATCACATATTTTGCATCCTTACCTAACTTTTGTCTATCTTGTCCAATGCATGATTGGTAAAATTTATCTTTTCCTTGTCATTCTTTTATTTGATCCAGCAGATCATATTGGTATTTTTTCATGGCGTAATATGCCCTCTCCTACTTAAAGCATCAGTGATCTTATTCTCCTTACCCTTAATGTACTCAATACCAAAATCATACTCTATAAGAAACTCTATCCACCATCATTGCCTGGAATTTAATAAAGGTTGGGTGAATATATACTTTAAACTTTGATGGTTTATCTTTAATTCAAATGGTTTTCCTAACAAATAATGTCACCAAACTTTTAGTGCATGTACTACCATTGCCAACTCTAAATCATGAGTGGTATAGTTGACTTCATGCCTCTTGAGCTTTCTGGACTCATAAGCAATAACCACACCATCTTGGGTTAAAATTCCACCTAACCCTTTGATCGATACATCTGTATAAACTATAAACTACTTATTAGGATCTGGTAATTGTAGTATTTGTGTTTTCATCGACTTTTCCTTCAAAATCTGAAAAGCCTTTTCACACTGCTTTATCCACTTGAAGCCTTTCCATTTTCTCTGAAGGTTTGTAATGGGTTGAGATATTCTTGAGAATCCCTTGATGAACCTTCTATAATACCTAGCAATCCCCATAAAACTTTGCACCTCTGAAACATTAGTAGGTGTTGGCTAATCAATGATTGCTTTGATTTTCTTGGGGTCTACTGCAATTCCTTTTGTAGATACAATATGTCTTAGATATTGCACTTGTAGAGTATAAAACTCACACTTAATTAATTTTCCATATAATTGATTCTTTCTAAGAATTGCAAGTACTATCCGCATGTGGTCATCATGCTCTTCCTTGCTTTTGGAGTAAATTAGAATGTCATCCAAAAATATGAGTACAAACTTATCCAATTGTTCTCTAAAAATGCTATTCATAAGATTCATGAATATGGATGGGGTATTGGTTACCCCAAAAGGTAAGACAGTAACTTCAAAATGTACATACCTTGTTCTAAAAGTTGTTTTAGAAGTATCTTCCTCTCGAATCCTTAATTGATGATATCCAGACCTCAAATCTATTTTAGAAAATATGGTTGCTCCTTTCAATTGATCAAACAAATCATCAATCCTTGGTAACGAATACCTATTATTGACAATAACCTTGTTTAGCATTCGATAGTCTATGCACATCCTTAAGGTTCTATCTTTCTTTTTAACAAACAAAATAGGAGCTCCCCAGGGTGACACACTAGGTTTGATCAACCCTTTTTCAAGCAAATTCTGAAGTTGCATTTTGAGCTCCTACAACTCTATAGGTGTCATTCTATAAGGTGACCTAGCATTTGGTGTTGCTCTTGGTAATAACTCAATTGAGAAGTTAAATTCCCTTTGAGGAGGTAATCCCGAGATATCCTTAGGGAAAACATATTTAAATGCTCCCAACATCGGGTATTGCTAGAATAGGTCAAATCCCTTCTCTGATGCTTCTATCCTATTCATATTAACCATAAATATCATCCCCTTATTTCTAATAACATTCTTAATCTGCATTGTAGATAATATATGTGGCTTGACTTCCCTTTGTCCACACCTAACTCTAATCCTTTGATTAGATTCATCCAAAAATTCCACCCATCTCTCTTCAAAATTTAAAATATCCTTATGTGATTTTAACCAATCAACTCCTAAAATGATGTCAAATGCATGCAGAGGTGCCACATACAGATGCTAGATGATCTTTCCCTGAGATAAGGAAATGTGGGAGTCAAAGAGACATTGATTAACATGATGGGTTTACCCTGATCCATACTCTACCTTCCAATATTTGGCCAAGAATCCAGGTCTAACAAGCAAATCCCTCACTAATCTAGATGAGATAAAACTATCTATTGACACACTATCAACTAAAACTTTCACATTTTTATCAAAAATTTTACCATGCAATAAGAAAGGAGTAATCTGACCATTGAGTTTAGAACTACCTGTGGCTGCATAGATCCTATGGCTAGCTTCTTCTAGGATTTTTGGTGGTAATTCAGCCCTGTGAGGACACTTGTTAGCATAATGAGCCCCTTTGCATACCCAACACCCACCTAGTGGAGCTCTATTTCCCCTGTTAATGCTTTCATTTCTATTCGCAGATAGAGTTTCCCTATCCTTTCCTTGACTTGTTGGCTTCTGGTCCTGCCTCCTAGAAAATTCTTTAGCATCCTTCTTGAATTTACCATCTCAGTAATTGGATCTATTTTTGCCTCCTTGCTTGTTCTGATCTCCTCCTTTGGGTTTCTTATTATGTTCCTTCTCCCATTTCGTAAATCCTACACTTTTTTTTCTTGAGCTCATATTTTTCCTTCTTAGATTAAAATATGCCTTTCTTGTATCCTGATTAGCTTCCTATTTTCTTTTTATATCAAAGGCAATTAAAAATTGATAGGATTATGCATGTTTACCACTATCATGATTCTAGGATGTAATCCCAGAAGAAATTTCTATGTTTCCTTTTCTTTTTTGCTTTCATATTGGGAAGCATATTTCAATAGTTGAATATATTTTTTATTGAAGAACACAAGCTTATACTGAGAGGGGGTGAACAGTATAAGATCAACTTTTACTTTTCTTTCTCAAACAATATTATCCAATATATCAATGGCAATATCAATAATAGTAATCAAAGCAATGCACAAATCATCACACACAATAGAGACACCAATTTAACGTGGTTCACCCAATGTGGGCTACTCCACGGAGAAAATATTTCACTAAAATTTTCTCAACAAATCTCTTGGGAATCCTTCCCTATTACAATATTTATGGACCTCTATCCAAAGGAGACACCAATCCCCTAATCAAGTTCATGGACACCAATCCATAGGAGAACTCTTTCCCCTTTGTTGGTTCATGGATCTCTATCCATAGGAGAACTCCTTCTCCTCTACTCTGGTTGGTGATCTTCTAGAAGACTACTGCCTCCACTACACTGGCTTGTGGATCTCTCTCCATTGAAGACCTCTATCCTCACTCAGAATACCTCTATCCTCACTACCTTGGCTAATGGATCTCTATCCACTAGAGACTATTATCCTCTACTCTATCACCTCCAAATATTGCTCTCAACTCTGCTCAATATCTATCTCAAATATGCACTAAACACTATCCTCGATCTAGCATAAATATGCTCATAAGTCTATCTCTGGTCTGGCATAAATATACCCTCAAATCTACACCAAACTCTATCCTCAAATATATCCTCAAGCCTTAACACAAAGCTTGATCCAATCACAAATCAAATCTGCTTAGATCTACCTCAAGCCTTAACTCAAAGCTTGAACAAATCAATCAATCAACTCTACTCTCAAGTCTTCTCAAAGACTTACCTCAAATCTATCCACAAGTCCTCTCAAGAACTTGCTCAATCTACTCTCAAGTCTTCACTAAGACTTACCTCAAATCTGTCCAACAAGTCCTCTCAAGAACTTGCTCAATCTACTCTCAAGTCTTCACCAAGACTTACCTCAAATCTACTCAACAAGTCTTCACCAAGACTTACTCAACTTCTCAACAAGTCTTCACCAAGACTTACCTCAATTCTACTGTCCTTTAGTCTTTCCAGGACTTACTCAATTTAATTCCAGCTTATATTTAAAGTCTTCCAAGTTATAAGCTTTCACAAAATCTTACTCAAACAATTGCAATACTTGCATACAAAACTCAACTTAATCTCTTTTAGAAAACCTCTTCAATCACACAAACAAGTTTCACTTAGAATCTTGTTTAACCATAGAAACATATAGAGAATGATCAAAGACTCAATATGTTTCACACTCACAATGTTTTGTACTCAACAAAACACTCTTTCACTTTCAAACTCTCTTTCAAATCAATTCAGAAATAAAGTATAATTTGTTTCACAAAACTTGAACTATCACTCCAATGCTTTCAATCAATAATGCTCAATCAACTTCACTCAAACATCCACTCAATGAAACACAACTTGCTTACAAACCCTAACCAACACCCTTTCAATTCAAGTTCTCTCCTCTCCACAAAAACCCCCCCCTTTCTCTCCCACCCCCTGTCCCAAAATTTCCATCTCCCATAACAATGATACTCATTTTTTCACAAACTAGTTCAAGATAGTTCTCAATCTCAAATAACAATGATACTCATGTTAACATCCACAAATCATGTACATGAAAACTCACTCAAACATTTCCAACAATGCTTATCAAACAATCCTTTTCACTCCAACTTTGCATTTCACAACATTCAATCCAACAATATTTCACTCATAAGGAAGATGTGCCCATACCTTTTGTTTTTATGGAGATATATCTTCAAAACCTGTCTTAATCACAATCAAATCCTCTTTTCCAATTTCAATGTTAGATAGCAACAACCTATCTCAAAATCTCCACACAAATATTCTCCCCAATAATTATTTCACCATACAAAAATATCAAGTCTCAAGTACACCTTATAATCTCCAAACTCTCAAAATAATATTCAATACACAAAAATCAAGTTCCTTTACTAACACCTTATAAACTCCAACCTTTTCAAAATAACATCCAACATATAAAAATCAAATTCTTTTATTAACCCTTATAACTCCAAACCTTTATTTATTTTTCTAAGCAACAAAAATATAAAATAATTTTTAATTAACCTTATAAATCCCTATGCATTCCACTATGCAAAAATATCATGTGGCCTTTATAAAACTTGTGCCTCCCAACTTTGATGAATTTAAATAATAATAAAAAGTGCTTACCTTAGTCTTTGGCCCACGTCTCAAAAATATTGTGCACGTCTTGGTTGCACCCAAACTCGAACCCATGACCAACTGCCACCATAGTGCCTTAGCCCAAGGCTAGGCTACCATTGGGCTACACGCCCACACGTGAACCTTAGTTCATGCACACCCTCTTATGCCTTCATAGAATTTGGTGAACAAACAAAACGTCTTCCTCCTTCACAAAACAAGTCATGTGGGGATTCGAAACCACAACCTCTACTGTGCGAGCACCTTAGCAAGTCTTTGGCCACTGATTGTGCTACCCAACACTATGGAACCTTCCTAGCCACGTCACTTGCACTTCAACCACCGTCTGCCTCTTAAAAATTTAAAACCATGAATCCTCTCTTCTCACTTAGCAAAGCAACACATGAAATATACATAGCATAGCATAGAATATCATAGGTGAGGGAAGAAATGAAAATTATTTTCCCCTTTTTATACATGTTTTCCTTTGCCCTTACACGTCGACCCAAATTCAAATTTGAATTTCGAATTTAAATTTAAATATTAAACTTTGAAAACTTTGGCGCCTATTATTTATTTAAATTAAAATTTTAACCATAGGTTAAAATATTTTAATTTAAATAAATTAAATTAAATCCTTTAAAAACTGCTCAATGGGTCTTTTCAAGGAAATATTATTTTAATGATTCCTTGGACCTCGTTTTCTTCACCTCATCCTTTTGCCCAAAATATTATAATATTAAATATTATAATATTATTATTTCTTTTTAAACCTGCTCCTCCTTCCTTGGGTCTTCAATATTTTAGGCCTCTTTAGGCATATAATATTTAAAATAAATATTATATCCTATTTCTTTTAATCACTTCCTTGCCTTTTGGAAAAACAACCTGATGACATTAATGATGATGAAACTTGGACATCAACCTCTTGACATCAATGACAACAAAACTTGCTCAAATTTCCAACAATCTCCCCCTTTGTCATTGATGGCAACCCTTTTTCCTTTAACCATTTCTTTTACCTTTTTAGTTTTACTCCCCTGAGAAACTGCTCCCCTGATTGAATGCTCTCCCCCTAACTCAAATCTCTCCCCCTTTGACATCAATGGCAAAGGGCCACCTTTGGGGCTAAATATAAGACTCTTAGCTCAGCCCCCTCCCCACCTCCTCTCCTTGAGGTGGTTAATTTTGGGGTGGGAGTATCTCTACTCCCAGCATACACTGCTCTTTTTCTTTGTCCACCTTCTTCCTCAATTGATCCTTCTGATTCCTCTGAATATTCTTGTTCTTGCTTGTCTCTGGAAATTTTGTTCTACACCACTTAGCCATATGCCCAACATTATTGCACTTATAACACTTAATGTTGTGGTTCCTTGAAGGTGCAAATATCTTGAAGTTCCTCCTGGTGAAGCCATATCCATTCCTATCATGAACCCTACAATTAACTGCCTTATGACCAAACTGATTACAAGAGTAGCAATACCCTTGAAAGAGATACCCATTTCTAAAATTTCTATTGGTGAAACCATGTCCCTATATTTCATGTGTCCTGCACTGCATAGCCTTGTGACCAAACCTATGATATGAGAAGCAATATCCATTGAAGAAACCTTGCCTTGACCCCATTGGTCTCTTAGTCTCTTCTTCCCTGTGATGTTTCCTGTTCCATCTGTTCCTTATTTGTGCATTGTTCCTTTCCTTGTTGAACTTTCTATTTTCCAACTTATCCTCATAAGTCTCACTTTCTCTTACACTCTCTTCTTCTGAAGCTTCTTCTTCTTTGGAGCTTGAGATTGACTCCTCTCCTTGTTCTCTATGTTCCTCTTCAAAACCAAGTCCTATTTTGTTTGATGAAGATCTTTGTACCTTGATAATCTTATCCAAGGTCTTTGAGCTTCTCCCAAACCTGTGTAGCTTGTCTTTAGACTCTTTTACTTCCTTCCTTAGTGAAGCTACCTCATGCTCTAATATTTCACATTCTAAGACCTTTACCTCTAACTTCTCTTTAAATCTCCTTGTCTTAGCTATTGAGTTTGTTAGATCTTCTATAAGCTTTCCTTTCTCTTCATCACATTCTTGAAATTGAAGCTTGAGTTTTGAGTTCTACTTTCTTACCTTTCTTAATTCCTTAAGAGTAGAAATAATCTCACCTTCAAGATCAACTTCTCCTTCCTCTTCATTTTTTGATTCTTTGTCTTTTAGATCATCTTCATTCCTTTCTGATTTATCTTCAATAGGAGCACTTCCTTCTTCTTCTATTGCCATAAGAAGACTTTCTTCTTCTAGACCTTCAAGAGCATCTTCATATTCATCTTCACTAAAACTGAACCCATTCCTTGTACAATGATCTTCAAGATGACCAAAGTTACCACACCTAAAACACTTGAGAATTATTGGTTCCCTTTTTACCTTTTTCTTAACATCTTCTTTTTCTACTATCAGAAATATAATTTCTTCTTCTTCATTATCTAAGGATCTTTCATCACTATCACTTGAACTCTTGCCTATCTTATCTGCATAAAAACTCTTCTTATGCCTTTGGAAAAACTTCTTTCCTTGCTTGCCTTGTCCATCCCTACTTTTCTTTTGATACCTGTATTTTCCTGCTTCCCTATTCTTATGATCATGTTTCTCTTCACCACTGCTATTTCCAGCTTCTGGATAATCAGATGCATAGTGACCATATTTACCACAATTGAAACACTTAACTATTTTTGTACCTTTATACTTTCTTGTGTCCTTGTTCCTTCTACCATAGTTTGCTTCTTCATCATTGGATAACTCATTACTTGAATCTGACTTCTTATCCTTTGTCTTCTTTGTAACTTTGAAAGTTGCTTCTTTCTAGGGAATAGGATCCTTTCCTATTCTCATCTCAAAAGTTGTGAGAGTTCCATGTAACTCATCCCTTGTCAAAGTTTCAATATATTTTGTTTCTTCTATGGCTGAAACCTTTTCACTATACCTCTTAGGGAGTGACCTTAAAATATTTTGACAAACATCTGTTTCTTCAACTTTAAACCCAAGTCCTTGCATGGAGTTAACAACCTCATCCACATGAAGTAAGTATGTAGCAATGTCTTCCTCATCCTTCATCTTTAGGTCTTCAAATGTTTTCTTGTGATTTTGCAATTTTGCCATCTTGACCTTTTTGTCTCCCTCATATATTTTCTTCAACTTTTCCCAAATATCTTTTGTTGATGTGCAATGCATAACTTTTACAAACTCTGATTCACGTAAACCACTTAAGATTCCATTCATTGCCTTTGAATTATTCAGTTGTAGGAGCTTACCATATTTATCTATAGGTGGAGTAGTTGGCGGTGTGTACCCATCCTCAACTGCTTGCCATATATCATTTCCTTGTGCCATTAGGTAAATCTTCATTCTTACACTCCAAAATGCATAATTGTTCCCATCGAACAATGGTGCCTTATTTCTTGAAGATCCACTCTAAGAATCCATCTATGTTCCTATAAGATTTTCCTTCAAGTTGTTAAACTCTTTTGAAGGAACCCACTCTGATACCAATTGAAGAACACAAGCTTATACTGAGAGGGGGGTGAACAGTATAAGACCAACTTTTACTTTTCTTTCTCAAATAATATTATCCAATATATCAATGGCAATATCAACAATAGTAATCAAAGTAATGCACAAATCATCACACACAATAGAGACACCAATTTAACATGGTTCACCCAATGTGGGCTACTCCACGAAGAAAATATTTCACTAAAATTTTCTCAACAAATCTCTTGGGAATCCTTCCCTATTACAATATTTATGGACCTCTATCCAAAGGAGACACCAATCCCCTAATCAATTTCATGGACACCAATCCATAGGAGAACTCTTTCCCCTTTTTTGGTTCATGGATCTCTATCCATAGGAGAACTCTTTCTCCTCTGCTCTAGTTGGTGATCTTCTAGAAGACTACTGCCTCCACTACACTGGCTTGTGGATCTCTCTCCATTGAAGACCTCTATCCTCACTCATAAGACCTCTATCCTCACTACCCTGGCTAATGGATCTCTATCCACTAGAGACTATTATCCTCTACTCTATCACCTCCAAATATTACTCTCAGCTCTGCTCAATATCTATCTCAAATCTACACTAAACATTATCCTCGATCTAGCACAAATCTTCTCACAAGTCTATTTGTTAGCATAAATCTACCCTTAAATCTACACCAAAATCTATCCTCAAATCTATCCTCAAGCCTTAACACAAAGCTTGATCCAATCATAAATCAACTCTACTTAGATCTACCTCAAGCCTTAACTCAAAGCTTGAACAAATCAATCAATCAATTACTCTCAAGTCTTCTCAAAGACTTACCTCAAATCTATCCAACAAGTCCTCTCAAGAACTTGCTCAATCTTCTCTCAAGTCTTCACTAAGACTTACCTCAAATTGTCCAAAGTCCTCTCAGAACTTCTTTTCAAGTCTTCACCAAGACTTACCTCAATTGCTCTACAAGTCTTCACCTAGAACTTGTCAATCTCTCAACAAGTCTTCACCAAGACTCACCTCAATTCTATCCAACAAGTCCTCTCTAGAACTTGTTCAATCTTCTCTCAAGTCTTCACCAAGACTTACCTCAAATCTACTCAACAAGTCTTCACCAAGACTAAAAAGTCTTCACAAGACTTATAAATCTTCCTAAAGCTTTCACAAAAGCTTACTCAATTCTGTCCTTAAGTCCCCTCTAGGACTTACTCAAATCTGCTCACAAGCTTTCACAAAATCTTATCATATTAAGCTTTCACAAAAGCTTACTCAAACAATTACAATACTTGCATACAAAACTCAACTTAATCTCTTTCAGAAAACCTCTTCAATCACACAAACAAGTTTCACTCAGATTCTTGTTTAACCATAGAAACATATAGAGAATGATCAAAGACTCAATATGTTTCACACTCACAATATTTTGTACTCAACAAAACACTCTATCACTTTCAAACTCTCTTTCAAATCAATTCAAAAATAAAGTATAATTTGTTTCACAAAACTTGAACTATCACTCCAATGCTTTCAATCAATAATGCTCAACCAACTTCACTCAAACATTCACTCAATGAAACACAACTTGCTTACAAACCCTAACCAAGTCCCCCCCCCCCCCACCAACCAAAAACCCCCCCCTCTTTTCCCAACCCCCCCCCAAGATAGTTCCCAATCTCACATAACAATGATACTCATGTTCTTTCACAAACCCTAGCTCAAGATAGTTCTCAATCTCACATAATTCAAATCACTCATCAACAAGATGAACTCACTCAAACATTTCTAACAATGCTTATCAAACAATCCTTTTCACTCCAACTTTGCATTTCACAACATTCAATCCAACAATATTTCACTCATAAGGAAGATGTGCCCATACCTTTTGTTTTTATGGAGATATGTCTTCAAAACCTATCTTAATCACAATCAAATCCTCTTTGCCAATTTCAAGGTTAGATAACAACAACCTATCTCAAAATCTCCACACAAATATTCTCCCCAATAATTATTTCACCATACAAAAATATCAAGTCTCAAGTACACCTTATAATCTCCAAACTCTCAAAATAATATTCAAAAATCAAGTTCCTTTACTAACACCTTATAAACTCCAACCTTTTCAAAATAACATCCAACATATAAAAATCAAATTCTTTTATTAACCCTTATAACTCCAAACCTTTATTTATTTTTCTAAGCAACAAAAATATAAAATAATTTTTAATTAACCTTATAACTCCCTATGCATTCCACTATGCAAAAATATCACGTGGCCTTTATAAAACTTGCACCTCCCAAACTTCGAAAAATTTAAATAATAATAAAAAGTGCTTACCTTAGTCTTTGGCCCACATCTCAAAAATATTACGCACGTCTTGGCTACGCCCAAACTCGAACCCATGACCAACTGCCACCACAACACCTTAGCCCAAGGCTAGGCTACCATTGGGCTACACGCCCACACATGAACCTTAGTTCATGCACACCCTCTTATGCCTCCACAAAATTCGATGAACAAACAAAATATCTTCCTCCTTCACAAAACGAGTCGCGTGGGGATTCGAAACCATAACCTCTACTATGCGAGCACCTTAGCAAGTCTTTGGCCACCGATTGCGCTACCCAGTGCTATGGAACTTCCTAGCTGCATCACTTGCACTTCAACCAACGTCTACCTCTTAAAAATTTTAAATCCATGAATCCTCTCTTCTCACTTAGCAAAGCAGCACACGAAAAATCACATAGCATTAGCATAGAATAGCATAGGTGAGGGAAGAAATGAAAATTATTTTCCCCTTTTTTATACATATTTTCCTTTGCACTTACACGTCGGCCCAAATTCGAATTTGAATTTCGAATTTAAATTTAAATTTTAAACTTTGAAAACTTTGGCACCTTTGGTTTATTTAAATTAAAATTTTAACCATAGGTTAAAATATTTTAATTTAAATAAATTAAATTAAATCCTTTAAAAATTGCTCAATGGGTCTTTTCAAGGAAATATTATTTTTAATGATTCCTTGGACCTCGTTTTCTTCACCTCATCCTTTTTCCCGAAATATTATAATATTAAATATTATAATATTATTATTTCTTTTTAAACTTGCTTCTCCTTCCTTGGGTCTTCAATATTTTAGGCCTCTTTTAGGCATATAATATTTAAAATAAATATTATATCCTATTTCTTTTAATCACTTCCTTGCCTTTTGGAAAAACAACCTGATGACATTAATGACGATGAAACTTGGACATCAACCTCTTGACATCAATGACAACAAAACTTGCTCAAATTTCCAAAATTGATGGTATTCATGTATCGTCATACTTTCTTACCTCAAATTCAAGAAGTCTCCAAATTTCTTGACATAATATTGCTTTGTCAAGAATCTATCCCTGAATTCCTTGATAAA